>JAQQZT010000036.1:30705703-30719140 GCA_030068275.1 Clarias platycephalus | reverse complement strand
CACACACACACACACACACACACACACACACACACACACACACACACACACACACACACACATGCAAACAGTTCAGAACAACCCACTGTGAACTGCTCAGTTACTATGACAGCCGAGCGTTTCCTTCAAAGCAGCACAAACGTCCTGATTAACCCTGATGTGTAGCAACACGAGCAGTAGCTGGAGTTTGTCCGGTTTCACGTGACAAAAGTCGTAAGACAAGGTGCGTACGCTGAACCTGATCCTAACCCCGGATCTAATTATTAATCTTAATAAATTTTCACACTATAAAGACATTGTTATGAATTTGCAAATCAGCGATCATGATGGCCGAAACAATTAGACATAATCCTGAAAGCTGTGGTTGTTTTTGGAGCAACATTCCCTTAAACCACTCTCAACCATCTCCTACTCCTACTCCTACTCCTACTCCCACGATCACAGTCCAATTGAAACTTCACTCCGGTTAAACTGGATACTAAATTCAGATTCAGTGAAACCGAGACTGTAAGAAGTTTCCAAACACATTTATTTATAAATCTGATAGTTACTGTACATAATATGTAAAAAAATGCCAAATATAATTTATGTCAATTTGAAGGAACCGTGAAACGTTAAACATTTTAAAATAAAATATATTACTTGTCATGTAAGTATTGGAATTATAAGGTTATACTTATTCCAGGCACCAAACCAAAAATATGCTTAATCTTTTTTCTTTTTTCTATTTAAATCATTTAAACATCAAGTTTTAATTAAAGTAGTACTAAACATTTTTATTTATTTTATTTTATATGACATTTTATATTGATTTAAATGTCGACTCGGTTCATTTTACTTGTGATTATTTACTGTAGTGTGTGAAGTTTTTTTAAGCAAAATATATATATATTTAAATGATTTCTTCTCAAGTATTTATATATAGTTTTTTTTTGCACATTGTTAACATTCACAAAAGTCACAAAAGTTAACATTTATTTAGACATATTTGTTATTTTAAAAAGGTTACACCGCCTAAAATGTAAGTAAGAAAGTGTAGGAACGTGTTTCATTAATTTCAACATTAAACGTCTAAAAATCTGTAAAAAATTATATTTTTAAAATTGGAATCATTGTTCAATACTAACTTTCTTCTTTTTTTTTTTTTTTTTTTTCTGATCCAGGCAATCGAGTTGCACTCAGACGCTTTTCAAATGATGTAGAACTTACACACACGAGTGTCTACGAGTAGACTTTAAATAATTACACACACAATTTTTTTTTACATTATTATTTTATTATAATTTTTTTTTTTTTTACATTTTTTTTGTGTTCTGAAGTGTGTGTGGTTGTGGATTCTGGGTGTGGGTGTGTGACTGTGTGTATGTGCAGCAGAGCAGGGAGGTTAACATTGCTTAAGATTTCCGGGTGGTATTTCTTTTTTATTATGATGTTTTTTAACTAGAATGTTTCCTAAGCTTCAGATCCTTGTTCGTGAGACTAATGAAACCTTTCAATACGCTTAAAATACAACATTAGAGATAGGTTTATTAGCGTTCGCTCTGAGGACATGTCCCATACTCAATTGGGGAACCATGACCACGTCACACACCACACACGCTCACCCTGAACCAAAAATAGACACAAATGAGACATATGAAAAAAGAAAAGAAAGAAAGCGAGATGCAAATGAGCGAGCGCCCAGCCTGTGACTTTTCCGTCTCGACCACACAGGAAGAAAATGCAACACCCTCTCCGCGTCGTTCCGCCATGCATCAGGTGGAAAAACGTCCCGGCCTCCGTGTCAGCGCGCCATCCGGCCCGACCTGTTCTGTTGTAATATCAGCTCTCTTTGAGTTAATCTCTGAGCAGGAGCGGCTTGAAGTCACGGAGCACAAGATCACAGGACGGCGACTGGATGAGTCGCTTCCCTCCTACCCATAATCCTGTTCTGCAGGATAAGTAACAAAATCCGAGCACTCAGTCGCTCTAATTACAGGGGTCAGGAGAGGTCTGGTATCCTGTCCCATCCTTTAAACAGATTACAGACTGCCAGAAATCAAACTGAAATTTAAACAGTAAGTAAGAACTTTGACGAAGCCCCGAATATTTCAGCTGCACGTGCCTCTTCTGCCTCGGCGCGATCAACAAGGAGTGCCTGAATGTGGCATGCCCTTTAGCTTAGCCACAAAAAGTTTTCGAATTTTGCCTGCTGGCATTTCCAGAGAAGTTTGACGACAGTGACAGCAGACGTTGCGCAACGCCTGCGCTCCTTAGCTTTCAAAGAAACACCCATGATCAATGCACACAGAATGTTTCGCAACCCTGCCACAACACTGCACCTTGCATCACAGCTCGTTCAATCAACTCTTCCTCAAATTCACGATTCAATTCCCAGGTAGACGGTTCACGCAGTTCTGCGAAGGATCTCGCAACTCGACCGCACGCGAACAACGCGAGCGCTGAGATGAACGAGGTTTATTAGTGCGCGGTTCTTAACTTCTGTAGAAAAAATTCGTTGCACAAAGTGGTACAAAGACGACTTTTACAGCGACAGGTGGGTCAGGGGATCAAGTGACACGCCCTTGAGATTTTATCTCCACTTCTTAAGTCTTCTCAATTTTTTCCCCTTTTTTGTAAACACACGTTCATTGTCAAAAGTGATCGAGGTGAAAGTAAACCTGGTGGATTATTTCGCAGCCTTTGTCCAAAATGATTCTTTTGGATGGGAAACTAAAACTTGTCCAAACAGGGACCACATGCAAAAAAAACAAAAACAAAAGAAAACAAACAAAATGCCGTAATCATTTAGATTCTTTTGCACAGTTGACACTTGTTAAAGAAATTCTAAGGAAACCCAGAATCAACATCAATACAATTTTTTTTATTAATATTTTCTTCCCCCGTAAATTTCTAAATCGGTTGTAACAAATGTAACAACCTCAGCGGCGGCCTCGTTTCCCCTCTCGTCTGTTCCACCCACTCAGCACTCGGCATCAGCAGTTACTAATCACCGTCCTGATCATCTGTCATCATCTGCACCTGTTTCTCACTGGGTCAGGACTTAAGGTAGATGTTAAGTTAGTTTTTTAAGCTTGAATGATTCATAGGTCACTTTTGTGGCTTAACAAACAAAAAACATTCCTCTGAAACTGCTCAGGTTCCATCAGGATGCCTGGAGAACTGTTCCCCAAGACTACATTAAAAATACAAGAAAGTCTGGAGCTTTGGAAGCAAAATGTGATGAGATGAGAAGGGGGGTCGATACTTATACACAGTACTGTACTAGTTGTGGTTTGTTGTTGCTGTTTGTCTGCCTTTGTTTCTTGTACTTTTAAAATTCCCCGTTTACAAAGTAGCACCTCGTGTTCTGTACAACAACTAGAAAGACTTTCTTCTTTCATCTTTTGTTGACTTTTTTCCGTTTTAAAGTTTCTTTTCTGTTCGTTGTCGCTATCGAAGAAAATCCACGCGTTCATTCTAATAAACTGCTGCTCACATACAGTAATCACGCTCAGTGGAACCTAACAAACCTCGAACTAAAGCATGTCCGATATTATATTACCAAAAAAAGAAGTATTTTATGAAATATAAATGGGGAAAGAAGTTGAATAAAGTACTGTGGATCAGTAAAAAAAATCATCATGACAACTGCACACCTGGTCTATAACAGCTCTGCGTTACGAACCCTAATGGGGACTTTTGATTGTACAGATTAACCGAGCACAGTTCTGAGATTAAAAACTCGCTTTATTTCTCTATATAATCCTCTGCTGCACTAATGCACTTATCCCAGTGTTTCACTAGTGCTTGGACACCATCAAGGTGGACAGTTTTCTCAGTATGCTGGAGCCATGATCGGACTGCCTGTCTGATTCACGTCTGAAACACCGGCCTCCCAGGAACTCTTGAAAGGACCTTTCCTTTAAAAAGGTGTACTAGTTAAAAATGTAACTTTTTTACCTTAATTTCTATATAGAAATGAAGCCGGTTTTATTCTGATGTGCTGCACAAAAAGTCCCGGTTTGACTTGAACGCCCCTCAAAATTGCATATTGACTTAAGAACAATATCAATATGATGGCTTAATGATGATGAGAAGCTGTATTTGAAGGAAGAGTACTAAAACAGTAGGAGATTTAGGGAAAATATTTGAATCCTAACACTTTAATATCGACACGTGTTAATAAGCATTCGGGTAAAAACACAAAACGTCCGTCTCCGAGTTCAGTATTGTACTGTACACATGTGCTACGAATACACAAAGATATATTAATAAATGCTAAGGTTAGCAGAGTGTTAGTTTCAGACTGGCCAGGATTACCAAGACGTCACCCTGACTTTTGTCCAGAGCGGAAAAAAAAGGGAGACGCAAAAACACGGCGGGGCTGCAGCTGCGTGAACTTGAAACGGTTGCCGGGACAACGGCGTACCGAATCCTTCAGCCTCCTCGTCCTCTAGCGATCAAAGAGGCCAAATGGAGTGAGAGAGAGAGACAGTTCGCCCACACTCAGCCGTCTCTGCTACACACACACACACACACACACACACACACACACACACACACACACACACACACACAATCTAGCACAGCACTTTGTGTTTGAGCATCTGTGTGTTTGTCTCGGGGGTTTGAAACGAGCGTGGTCGTAACTCGAAAACCTGATCTCACTCACAGTGTTTGGAACACTTCACATAAAGATCATAACCCATAAAGACGTTACTTCTTGGCATCACGCGCTCTTGGACGGAGTTATGATTAGGGATTAAAACACATTCCATTTCATAACTAGATTTATTACGCGTTATGAATTAATAAACCGACGCATCATACGCAATGTCCATAGAATATCACACAAAAAAAAAAAAGAAAAAAGAAAGAAAGGAAAAAAAAAAAGCCATGCGGTGTACTGCAGTAAAATGCCTGGTTTGTTTATTCATTTATTTGTTTATTTATTTATTAGTTAGTTAGTTTGTCCATTATTTTATTTGTTATTTATTAGATTAATGTATTTATTTGTCCATTCCATTGTTAATTAAATGATGAATGTATAATGTAATGTAACGTAATTATTGACACTTTATTATAATATTGTTGCATACATGTATTATTAAATGTATGCATTTATTAATTATGGAATTCTAATAAAGCTAATTTATAAATCTAATAATTGAATCATAATAATACTAATTTGGCTTAACTAAATATAATTCTGGTTTCATATAATTTTAAGAAATATTTATTTTTGGGAAATAATATTAATTTAATATACTTACTTTGAATTATATTTACATTTATTTCTTTTTTTATCTTTTGTGCTTTTAAACGCACCCTTTTTTCTTAAACAAAGCCTAAAAACCATATCAAAATTATTCTAAAATGACTAACATCATCGTTTTGATTTGCTGATTTTCATACACTACATTTTTTTGTCCCATGATTTTAAAACATTTTTTTTTTTTTTTACAGGATATAAACCTTCTAGAAAATGTAAAAGCTTAAATGCAGGGTGGAGTAAAACGCGTTCCAGTAGATCGCATTGAGTTAACATTCCAGTGTGTGAGTGTTTAATGACACGGACTTCAATCACGAGACCTTCGGAGTTCAAAGATCAAGCGTCAGGCGTGATTATAAAGCGCTGCCGCGATTCTCTTCCTCCAATGAGCTTAAAAACCTTTATATCGATCATGCAGTTCTGCTCGGGTCAGCTCGGTTGTTTGTTTATTTATTTATTTATTTATCGAAATTAAAGCAATAACTTTAGTGTGGAATTAAACAGTAATTTATAGAGACCTAAAATGTCCTGCCACTGGAGACTCCTTCCATGTCCGTATGGAAGCTGTTACTATAGTAACGACGATGTATAGTATAGCGGTATCAGCGCCCCGTACTGCAGCTGCACCTGCTTTTATAGAAAATTCAACAAGACCGTCTGACTTGTATCGAAGTCAAACGCAGGGTACACATGTTGGTGCAGCTGCAAAAAAATCCAAGAAGTTGAAGCAACTTCTCTTTGCTCAATATGAATTAGAAATGTCTCAACCCGCGCTGTGCAATGACAGTTGTGTATCTGAGAACAGCTTCAGCATGGGATTGTGGTCTCTCTGTGTGTGTATGTGTGTGTGTGTTGATGTCGATTCCTCAGATCTCACAGCTACCCTTTTCTCTGTACACCATACTCACGATGACGAGCCCAAAAAACAGCGCGTTCGCCTCTCACGCGCTCATGGTTTTGAGGAAGGCAGCGGTCTGTCTGTCCCATCAGATGAAAGATAAGATGTGCACTATTCTGAGTTGTTTTTTATAATATATTTTAAACTTGGTAAGATAAAGTTTCTTCCTCTATCCATTGCACACTGAGTTCTTCTTTTCTTCTTCTTTTTTTTATTTTTTTATCTGACTTTGGCAACAGAGTTGAACAGTCAGGTCCTGGAAGTAAACTTATGTAGGACGGCTGAAGAATTAATCAGTAATGATATAAAAACATAAGACTGTTACAGTATTAAAGCTGGTACAAACTCGTGATGGGATTTTTTTTGTGTACCATTGAGCACTACTTTTAAATGTAACGTTGAGCTACAGTAGCTAGCCCTGTCGACAGGATGCTGTAACGCCTCTTGATATGATTCGAATTGAATAAATTACAGATTTGAAATCGGATTTGGAATTCAGGCCGGTCATCATCAGAGCTTTAACAGGTTTCTATAGCAACCCCTCATTAACTGCGTGGTTCTCCTTGTAAGGAGAACATTTTGCACAATCTAAGCTTAATAATCAATGGACAAAATCATGTTGTCTAATAAAAAATTTAAAAATGTCTTTGCGCCACCAAATAAGGGCACAAATTGAGAGTCTCATTACAGTCTGGGGGTGAACACCCACACCAAGAAGTCCTAAAATACAAAGCGTTTGCGATTCAAAGGAACTTTAAACGCGTTTCTGAATATTCAATTTCCCTCCCGACCTGCAGGGTGCACTCTTTTATTTTACACTGTATGCATTTAAGTTAACTTTTGCATTTAACTTATAATATTTGACATTTTTATTTTACCTTTATAATTTGGTAGATGCCCTTATCCAGAGTGACTTACTTTTTTATTTTTTTTTATCTCATTATACATCTGAGCAGTTGAGGGTTAAGGGCCCAACAGTGACAACTTAGTAGTTGTGGGATTTAAAACTGGGACCTTCTGAACTTGTAGTCCAATGACTTTACCACTGAGCTACCCCTAAGTTAGCAAGAAGTTACCCCTAGTTAGCTTTGTCGCTCGCATTACTCATTAATTAGCTGATTATTAATGAGTAAAACTGTTGTTTAAGTTTTCAGATGTGTGTTGTTGATGAAAGTGACTGGTTGTGAATGCGGGTTTTGTCAGGCAGCTGCTCTCTCCTCAGTACTGCGGACCGTACAGACCTACTCTACTAGTGTCAATAATGATTGTAGGACACCTGGGACGCCGAGTGATGCATATAGTTGAAGTGCTGTCCAATCAGATGACTTAATTAACTAAATTGTGTACACCGAGAATTATTCGATAACTTTTTTCTTAACTCCACAAGAAGAGACAAGAAAAAAAAAAGTGAAGAAAAATAAAATCACTGACAACATTCTTTACTAAAACACTAAGACAAGTAACCAATGTTCTTAAGTTGAGAAGAGAGATTTATTTGGTCTTTCACAATGCATTATGGGATTGGTAGTCCATTTCCTTGTACTATACAGCGCACAGGTATAATAAAGGTACAAGTTCCTGATGAATTTTTCCGAACCGTCTTATTTTAATGAAAGTTACAGAAATTAAGGTGCTTGGGGAAAAAAAAGTGGGCGGGGCCTATTTTCTGTGTTGAGGACTATTTAGAGCAGATGTGACGAGGACAGCGCTAAGTAATTAATGAATCAGGTGAGTGAAAAGGCATGTGTGTGCGTGCTACATGTGCGTGCTGAGTGTCTCCGTGGTGCAGTGAGTGCACAGGGCGTGTTCGTGGGTGGAGACTCACCGGCAGGAGATGTGGGACTTTGGGAATGTTGCCCGTTGTGTGTGTGGAGCGACAGGTCCACCTGCATTCTGCTGCCCTCCTTCCTGGGAGAGCACTCGCCGTTACCTTAGAGACACGTACACACACACACACACACACACACACACACACACACACACACAGACAGGAAGATAAGTATAGTGAGGACCTCGTCTTGCTCGGGGGAACAGAGTGGCGTGATTTTTTAGATGGTCATGCATACGTGTACAACGTGCATGCACACAAATATACACACTCATATACACAAATAGAATGAGTTGGAAGGTGATTATATCTGAAATATCATCACGAATGCACAAAGTCAACAACGCGCTGTTGTTCGCACACTTCGCATTTCAAGTAGGATTTGATAAATTGATGAATAAAGTCTACTTTTAGGTATGTTACATACATACGGTCGACTAAAGTCAAGTGTTCATCAAGCCAGTAACACTTCACATAACCAGCATTTATGTAATTATTACCGGGTTCACCTTAAATTAGGAATTAAACACTTCTCAGCGTGCCGTTGTAGGAAATACATCAACGGCGAGGACACAAGAAAAGCGCTTTACTTATAAAGTATAGCATCTAAATTGTTTCTTCACCTCTCTCTCTCTCTCTCTCTCTCTCTCTCTCTCTCTCTCTTTCTGTCCCTCCCTTTCTTTCTTCCTTCCTTCCTCTCTCTCTCTCTCTCTCTCTCTCTCTCTCGCTGTCTCTCTTTTGTTCTTTGCCCAAAATATAACTAAACTATCATCTCTTGATCCTGGAGACTCCTTCCATAAATGCTAAAAAAACATTTAATTACTGAGAATAATCACACTATTTTTTTTTTAATTTATTAATAGATTTGTATAGCAACAACTCAAATATGCAAATAAATAAATTAGGAAAGGAGAGTCCGGTCCCCAGAGCTCACAGTTTAACTGGAACTGCGTCACAATCGATTGCACTTATTGCGACTCTCCTTCCACTCTGAGAGTGAACACCCATACCAAGAAGTCCTCAAGTACAAGGCTTTTGCAATTTAAAAGTACGTGTTTCATATTCAATTTCCCTCCTAATGTTCAGGGTGCACTCTTATATTTTTGCATTTCATGCATTTCACTATAGTTTGAAGCTTACAGAAAACATTCACAGGTTTTGGAAACCAGTGGAAGTTGTTACTACGGAAACGATAATGCATGAAAACGACTGTCATTAAAATATGTATGAAAGTGTAAAAAAAAGGAAGTAAATTAAATCTGAGGTGCTGTTGGATGAAATGCTCAACACCTTCCGACCAATCAGAAAGCAATATTAAGGTAGTGCTTATTAACACAATTTATAATTGCAATTTATATTTAAATCGTGACACCTGCAATTACTAAACCTTATAGCATCCAGGATATTAACAGAATGTTACTTCTGAAATGCTGAAAAAGAATCAATTACAGTTTTATTATTTATTACATATGAAAAGTATAAATGTGTTACTTGATCAACCTTGCAGATGGTGTATTAATACCGAAGTTCTTGATTTATTAAAAGCATTCATTTAGTAATACTGCTAATTAAAGAAAAGAAGTGCCATTATTTACTCGTTAACTTTATGATAATAAACAGCTTAACGAGATATTACATATACGTAGCTGTCTAAGAGCTCTGAGGAATTCTTCATTCTGATTGGTCAGAAGCTCAAGGGCTTAGATCAATGTCCTAGTTCTAATATGTTTAATGTCGTTTCCGAAGCGACTTGTACAAGGAAGTTCCACAATATTGAAAATAATCCTAACCAGGTTTTCTGTAATGTTTAAGGAAGGAGACGCGAGTTTCATTATAGTCTTTAGGACCCAGGAGTTTTTACACCTCATGGTATCATGGTCTCTCATCAATACGCGTTTCATTTCTCTGACTAGATTTAAAAAAGAAGAACAGGAAACTGGTGAGGGAACGGCTGTTTATAGCTGCTACAGCTTCACTAAAATAAAGGAACTGACTTGTGTCGAGGCTGGTAATGCTAAATGGATTAACCGCCTGAGATGTGGACTTAATCAATGTTAAACAGGAAGAAGTTTAACATAATAATTATACCTAACTGTCCTCTAAATCTCAGTATTGACCTCGGAAATTATTTACTCTCAAAAAGATGCAGTTTATTACAGGATATATACACATAGACGGGAATTTATGCAGAGTTAATCAATGATAAAATTATATATATATATATATATATATATTAAAAAAAATTAAGTCGATGAATAAATATTGACAAAACATCATCTTGACAAGATCATTAGCTCATATTTTGTTTGTCTAATAGTTACATATCATAGTTTAAAATCACAGCCGCACTAGGTGTCAAAATGTTTTTTATTAAATCCTGCAGCCCTAATAGACAAAATATTTCTGGACAAAATGTCATGTGAGATGTCAAGAGACTAATAGATGTATGACGTCATTCTTTAATAAAATACATAGTGCATTATGATCCCTATGTAGTGAGAATATACAGGGAATCTAAAGCTATTTAGAATTCAAAAAGTATTGTTTACACTAAACAAAAGAAACAAACTAAAATGTTTATAAATATGAAAGTAAAACAGATAACACATCTGTATGAATATAACACAGTTCCATTTTTTTGTACAAATAAACAAAATAACACTAAGTGGAGCAAGATGAAAGGCCATGGCTTCGGCACAAGATGACTAAGCAACTTGAGAAAACCCGAAAGAAGAAAAGCTAGAAAGCTAAGGTCTGGTCCATGATACTTGGTTGCATTTGGATGCACCTCCTGTCAATCATTCTATAGACTACATCCTGGGGGCGGAGCTCCCTGAACTCCCTGAGCAGGAATAAGATAAAGGTTCAAGTAAGTAACCAAGAAAAAAAAAAAAAAAAAACGAAAGTGTTGTGCAAAGGTCTTGAGCCGTGCCTCATTTCTCCAAATTAGATCAACGTAATAATGTAGATTTAATAGAGCAAATGTTGTTTATGTGCCTGGGGATACAATTTAAAACGTCAAACCTCAGCAGCAACCTCATTTCCCCTCTTGTCTGTTCTAACCACTCGGCATTCACCATCAGCAGTATACTAACCCGAACCCTGATTGTCTGTCATCATCTGCACCTGTTTCTCACTGTTTCATGCCTTAAGTTAGCAAAAAAACAAACAAACAAACAAAAAGAAATTCCTCTGAAACTGGTCTGGTACAGGGACTGGACTGAAAATGAAAGCCAAAACTTTGCCAGAAAAAAGCGAGAGCCAACGATCCCTCAAGACGACATTAAAGACAATAAAGGCTCTTTGGAGGCAAAATACGAAAGAAATGATCGCTGGCTCAAGACGTTTGCACGGCACCGTACAGTTTATATATTATTTAAATGTCAAACTCACCTACTTAACTGTTAGCGACCTAATGTTGAAATGAACCTTGACTAATCTCACCTAACGCACCTTCACATTCTAAACTGTGCCTACACACTTATAAATACACACTCATGTAAAACAGGATTCTTGTGTAGGAGGCCCCACTGACTAAACCGGTGCGTAATGTTAGATCAGGAACATTAGATCATCGAGCGCATGCGGATAAAACAAAGCGGTAGGAGGCTTTTGTTCCACTTGTCAAACCCTGAGACTGAAGCAGTGTTCCAATCCTCTGACCTCCTACCGCAGTGCACCCTACCCGTTCCTACGCGGTGTACGCCGCGGCCCCTTCTCCGATTGCCCAGGCCTGCTCGTGCGCTTTGTTTAGCCAAGTGTGTGCCAGCGGGACGTCCTGTCCCCTCCTGCTGGGAGAGCTTGTTAACCTTTCAGCCGCATGCTTGACATCCAGATTGGATTTCATCGTATCTCTGCACCCTGCGCTTGAAATGGCTATGCGCCGCGGCCCGTGTTCGCCCGGGGGGTTGGGTCGGGTGGCGGGGTGTATGGGGCAGCAATCGCTTCCTGACTGACTGATCTGTTTTCCTCCCGACCCCTTCAGAGACAGCCTCATAATACACACACACACACACAATGCCTACCTGGTTTACATCCTACCACAACATTTCTGTTGGTTTGTTCCACATGACTGTTTTTCCCGCTCCATAAATTCCTCTACAGGACACACACATATGAAATCATTTCGAAAGATTCTCTCTACAAGCATTCCGAGTCCACTTACTGTTTTGTGGTATGACTGGCTGTATCATTCACACACTCCACACACTCATAATCATCCACAAGGACACACACACACACACGCGTGCGTGCTGCTGCGCCGCAGAGAGCCTTGGCGCTTGGCTCATGTTTGATAATGAGTGGAAAGCACCTGCGCTGTCAGTGGTAAACTCTCTCTATTGTAATGGAGCCCTGCCTGTCTAGTCAGACCCTCCTTCAAACAGGTCGGATCGGCTGAATCAGAACATGACGCGTAAGAGTCCGGAGTTCTCCCTGTGTCTGTGCCGTCTTCCGAAACGCTTCAATTAAAAAGTCTGACACGGCGGAAGAGGAGAGCGTTATGACCGAGCATAGATTTATAACACTAGAGATAGAGTTACAGCACAGCATATAGCTAGGGCGATAACCGATCATTACTCTGTGACAACAAAACACGAACGAGGTCTTACTGTTGTGTTTTGCAACAGAACACTAACGGGCCGAAGATGGTGTCATGACAAATCACAGATCGAGTTCTAACAGCATGTAGAAAGAGTTATAACACATCGTAGATCCAGTGCAGATTAACGCAATAACAGATTAAATCTCATTAACAGAGAATAAGATCATAGACTTGTAACAGATCTCAGACATGCAGCAGAGCATAGAAAGATTAATAACAGTTTAAAAAAAAATAACACATCCTAGGCTTGTCAGTGCATAGACCGTTATAATACGGCAAAAGGTAGAGTTCTACTAGAGAAAAGACAGAGTTATGACGGCGTAATAACAATTCAATTTTATTTCGATAGCGCTTTTGATCATGCGAAGCAGCGTTACAGAATTATAGATGAAAATATTTGATAAATTCATTAGATCACGAGCTTTAATCGAGCAGATGAAGTGGATGTATGCCAGGCTGCATAAAAATACTTATAATAGATTGTAGGCATATACCAAAGCACAGGCAGAGGTATAACAGATCATAAGCAAGAAATAGACTAAGCATGTAGACTAAAATTAGAACATGGGCTTTTAACAAAGTGTAGATGAAGTTATTAAAGAAAAAAATTATAACAGAGCATATAGTGTTATAACAGTGTTATAACAGAGCACATACAGTTATAACAGAGCATATAGAGTTATAAAAGAGCATATAGTGTTATAACAGAGCATATAGTGTTATAACAGAGCATATAGAGTTATAACAGAGCATATAGAGTTATAACAGAGCATAGATAGTTATAACAGAGCATAGATAGTTATAACAGAGCATAGATAGACTTATAACAGAGCATATAGAGTTATAAAAGAGCA
>JAQQZT010000036.1:30679400-30690657 GCA_030068275.1 Clarias platycephalus | reverse complement strand
TGTGTGTGTGTGTGTGTGTGTGTGTGTGTGTGTGTGTGTGTGTGTGTGTGTGTGAGAGAGAGAGAGAGAGAGAAAGCCTCAGTGAAGAACCTGCACAGTGAATAATATTAATAAACTTAAACGTAAACTTTTTCAATCCGGTTCTACTTTCACAATGCGGACGTCATGTCTAATCTGAGCCTAAAAGAAAAAACAAACAAACAAAAACAACAACAACCAAACAACCCAGTAAGGAAGCCTGCAGTACATCGCTGTCAGAAAAAAAAAAAAAAAAAAACCTCTGAGTGAAATTAAAACTGAATAATTACAGGATCATTTGTAACATAATAGAAAGAAAGGCGCACGTTAATGAGGCGAAGATGAAGAACTGCACGACCCTCGAACCTCCTCCACCACGCACGGTCCCACGCTGCAGCTACGCCAACTCTAATGAGTTCCTGAATTCATTTTTTATTTTAACGTCTAAATTAACGCCACATGCTTTTTTAAAATTAGTTTTTTTTTTTTTTATCACTCCTTCACTGGAGTTTGATTTTAAACAAACTTTATAACTAGATTGATGTGATGTGTTGAAACGGTGTCCAGTCACGTCTGGATTTGGGCCTTTGGGTTTTACTCGCATTCATGTTCACAATAATGGCGCCGGATTTTTTATGTTTTTTTTTTTTCTTTTTATTCCTTCCGAGTTATGATCCGGGGTCAGATTAGCAGCATGCTAAGAATAAACACCAAACTGAGATATATATATATATATAAAAAAAAAACTCAACTTTATTAAACAAAACCTTAGCAACACTACTGAATATCAAATTAACTCCTATAATATATAATCTACAGTGTTGAATTAACACCTCAAAGTCCAGATTATAATCCTGAACATGCAAGATTAACTCTTTAAACACATAAAATCCTGACAGCCTTGAATTATCATATACAGCACAGGATCGTGATCGACGTTTCTGAATGAACACCAATGAAACCCCATGAAAATGATATACAACGTTAAATTAACTCTCGAAGCACACCTGAAGCCTTGGATTATAATCTAATCTAGAGTGGTTCATTTACTCTCAGTGTTGCATTAGCAAGCAGGAATACTGAAAGCGCTGAATAAATGTCTACGCCGGTGAATGATCTCCCACAGTACCGATTTCTATTAAAGTCCTTACATTTACTTCGTAATGAGGATTAAATTAACTCTTACATTCCGGGATTAACGCCTGAAATAACTCGTACAGCGCATGATGAGCTTGAGGTGACTCTGAAAGCATTTCTCTAAAGTGTTTAAAAAATATTTACAATACTAAAATAAATAAATAAAATAAATAAAAACATCAAGGCCTACAGTCATAAATTAACTCAAACTGGTTTGGATTAACATCCTAAAATCCTAAATTAATCCTCACAGCCCTAAATAAATAATGTGTTTTTTTATTGTAAGGCTTTTAAAGTGTGATTGATCTTTTTTTTAATTTAATATCTTTTTTTTTTTTTTTTTTTTTAACGTGTGTGATAAATCAGCTCTTTGAATTGCAGAACTAACACCTGCGGTGTCGGAGTGACTCTTAACTCTTGAGTGCTGAAACCTTCTTCACAGTGTTAACTTTGCTCGTACAGCAGACAGAGGACGAATTAGGAAGTGTAAATTCTTAAAGATCTTAAATGTTCGCCTAAGGGCTGGTGTCTTGATCATGGAGTGCATATGTTGATTTAAATTCGAACCTTACACCGCTGATTCTGTTCACAAGATCATTTTTCCTGAACTGTTCAACTTTATGTTCAATATTTATGTTTATTAGTCTCTCTCTCTCTCTCTCTCTCTCTCTCTCTCTCTCTACACACACACACACACACACACACACACATAGTGGAATCCAGTGCAGTACATCTACAGTATATAATCAGTAATAAGTACAATGCATTTAAATAAACAAGTATACTCTGTAACAGGATGCAAATCTAATTTTCAGCATGAAAAAAAAAAAAAAAACTATGTAGAAATGCATGTCAGTCTGTGAGTAATATAAATCTTTACCTTGTCTGATCTCCCCCTATGAAAATGCTTAAAAGCTGAATGGATAAAAGGATCCCAAAAACAAGAGCACAATACACCCAAAAAAATGTCTCTGAGTTAACGTCCTGAGACAGACAGCTCCTAAATGACTCGGGTGTCTTCTTCTGATAAGCCTGTGATCGGGACGCAGTCATCAGGAGATCAGCATCGGCCACAAGTGGAAAAAAAAAAAAAAGACTCGCTAAAAGTTACCAAAGACACGACATTGGGTGCCATTGCCTGGGTTGCCAGGTTTAGGAGAAATGTACCACATTTTAATTGTATTAAATAATCACATGATCGATGTAAAAACCTGGAGTCATTTTTTTGTCTGGGATTACGTTCATACTATTGCATCAGACATAATAAGAAAACGAGATTATTAATTAAAACATAGGCTTCAATTACAAACAAATGGGTTGGGATCAACATGGCAACCAAAGCGACTGCCCACTTCCTATTCGAACCTGTCAAACTTTTCCACTTTTCCATCTCCGCACCTGGCGTTACTTTGTTTCCATCGGCCTCTTTGAGAATGTAGCGCGCTTTTTTTTTTTTTTTGATTTTGCTTGGTTTTTTTTTTTTCGTTTTTTTTTGTTTTTGTTTTATCAGCGTGATTCAATTTTGCTGCTGAATTTGATCAAAGGAAGCAGGTTTATACTGAAAGAATGACGGAGAAGGAGGGAAAGTGAGAGAGAGAGAGAGAGAGAGAGAGCGAGAACGTCGAACTGGATCCACCGGTTCCTTGTAGAATTGGCTATAAATAAGGAAACAGGAACAGCCTCTTTCATTTTTTTTTTTTTTTTTTAAAGCAGGACTCAGGATTGAATTTTAACGTTTAGGGATGAGATTACAAACAGTTAGCGTGGGTTGCTAAGCTCTGCTTTTTTTGTATGACAGGTTTTTGGTCACTATGGCAACAACTTTTGGCTGCCTCTTAATAATAATAATAATAATAATTATATATATATATAGTATTACATATACTGCACAAAAACAATTAAGGGAACACTTAGTCCTGGTTTGATTTGAACCTTACATACACATATGAGGGGCGTTCAAGTCAAACCGGGACTAAGTGGTCCCTTAATTTTTTTGAGCAGTGTACAGTAGATAGATAGATAGATAGATAGATAGATAGATAGATAGATAGATAGATAGATATTTGGGTTAACCCAATATAAAATAAAAAAATTGTTTGTGTTTGACTAATAGTACTGGACAGGGTGCCAATCCATCTCAGGGCACATAAAATATACACACCCACCCATACATACGATCATTCACACACTACGGCCAATTTGGGAACAGCAATAAGCCTAATCTGCATGCTTTTGGAATTTGGGAGGAAACCGGGAGTACCCGGAGGAAACCCACCAAGCACAGGGAGAACATGTAAACTCCACGCACACAGACTCCGAGGCGGGAATCGAACCTGGACCCTGGAGGTCCGAGGTGACAGTGTTATCCACTTCTGTAGGCCACCATGCCGCCAGGTATATGATTAAATACTTAAATAAAGAATAAATAAATCAATAAATAAAAGTTGCAGTACTATGTACTGTGAAATTATTGGATTATCATTAATGGGATTAAGGTGAATATACAGTAGATAGGTATATTGATCAGGATACGATTTATTATTATGAACTCTCTCTCTCTCTCACACACACTCTTATATGTCTGTGCATTATGCAGAAGTAATCTTATTAATGACCTTTGGCTGTAAACAATCTTACATTTTTATCACATTAAGTTCACAATATAGCCAAATTTTTTGGTCCATCCACGTGCAATCCGGAGGTATATCCATCGTTTCTATGGCAGTTATCCATAGGGAGTCCAGTTGCTAGCTCATAATTAGCCTAACCTGCATGTTTTTGGACTGTAGGAGGAAACTGGAGTACAAAGTGCAAAGTAGTGCAAATTGCACACATACAGACCCAGAGGCGGGAATCGAACCCAGACCCTGGAGGTGCAAGGTGATAGTGCTAAAGCCTACATTATTATTAATGTTATTCCATCAATGCATCTCCTGATATTTGATATTTATGCCATATAATAATAATAATAATAATAATAATAAAAGCTAGGACTTGTTTAGATCAGTTTAATCAGTTATTCAATAGAGGGCTTCCCCTTCACAACCCTGAATCGATGTTAAACTCAGTAAAATGGACATTCCTAAAATATTAACTCAGTCAATCCCTCCCTGCAGTGCTCCTGTTGCAACAGGTGATCCGATAACCGCACTGTCCGGGTTGCCAGATTGGTACCACAACATTCACCACGGTTGCCGGAGTTGTGTGCATAGTTTCGCATCCCAGGTTCACGTTAAAGCCTCAGTCTACTCCTATCCTCCTTCTTAACTGCATTTCGAAACCGGGATAACCTTACAGCGAATGTATTAATTCTCCAGAGAAACAAATGATGAGGAGGAATCGGGATCGACCTGGCAACCGTTTCGCTCCGAGCCCCGCGTTAGAGACGGAGATCTCCGCAATAAAACCCCGCAAACGGCGGCATCGTGGGGGGGAAATATAAAGCAGCAGCCCGGCGTGAAGCCTAGTCATAGGTCGTTACCTGAGCAGTGCAGAAGAAGGGTCAGTGCTACATCCTCCACGGAGAGAAGAAGATGATCAGAGTGAACACGAAGCTGATCAAAAAGCCGGAGAAACACATCCAACAGGCAGAGTTACACAGGGACCGGGTTGCCAGGTTGGCGCCTTTCAAATCATAATCTGTTTATTTTGTATTCTCACTGGCTTGTCAGACGCCCTTGGGGTGGGAAGCTGGAATGCGTCTTACTGTCCCGATCTGTGCACTGTCAATAACAAATTCCAGTATAATAAATAAGTCAAACATATCATATCATATAATAATAAAAAAAAAAAAATAAATAAATAAAACAAAAACGACCTCCAGGTTCCGGGTTCGATTCCTGTATCGAGGTCTGTCTGTGCATGGAGTCTGTGCTTTGTGGATTTCTTCCAGTTTCCTCCCACAATCCCAAAGCCCATAGTGTGTGAATGAGTGCGTGAGTGTGTCTATGTGTGTGTGTGTGTGTGTGTGTGTGTGTGTGCCCTGTGATCAATTGGCACCCTGTCCTGGTGTGCCAATTGGCTCCTGGGATAGGGTCCGGGCCCTCCGTGATCCATGATACAGGATAAAGTGGTATAGATGAAGACAAACAAATCGGAATGCATCTTACCAGACAGTCTAACACTATAAATTGTACCTCTCTATTCTCACTTACTCTAGCCCGGAGCCTATCCCCGGAAGACTAAGGGCACGAGGCAGGGTAACCCTGGATGGGGTGCCAATCCATTGCATTACAATCATTCACACACTACAGGCAATTTGGGAACGCCATTTAGCCTAATCGGCATGCCGTTGGACTGCGGGAGGTATACGAGGAGGAAGCCCACCAAGCACTGAAAGAACATGCATACTCCATTCACACAGACTCGAGGCAGGAATCGAACCCAGAACCTGGAGGCGACAGTGCTAATTGCACTATTGCACACCAAGGAGATCAGAATCAGGTTTCATTTTTTATAGACAAGATATGATTTCATAAGATATGTTTTCAGAGTATGTAACAGATGTACATAAAGTGTGCAAGGTAGTGCAAGCAACTGTAGTGTGCATCACATATAATAAATTGTGCAAATACAGTAGCAGTAATGTGCAGTGGAATATAAGAAGTTTGTTCTGTTGGTGTTGTTGGTGCTTTTACACAATATACAGTACAAGATGTCTGTTCAGTGCAAATAACAGTGATGTAGGACATAAGAAGTTTGTAAAAAAGAGCATGTTGGTGCTTTTATACAGAGGATTGCATATAGTTAAGTTCAACCTTTTATGATGGTGATATTAATTTAACATCTCGTGTTAACATAAAATTATCAAACGTGTGGTCACTGATATCAAGTATTATGTAAGGATATGTTTCTATGAGATTTGTGGAAGGAGTCTCCAGAGTCAGCACCCATTTCCCTATTGTTACACCAGGAAAAAAAAATACATTATAGCTGCTATAGCATAACAAGACATATCTGATCTGCACACAGGTTTTACACCGAATTCCCTTTGACATTTTATCCAGGCTTGGGACCGGCACTGCATCCTGTGGCTGGGGTTTGGGCATTGGTTGGGAGTTGACCCCTGGCCTTCTGCATGGCAGGTGAGAAACCTACCACTGAGCCACCAATGCCCCATGATGTAATCCATTAATATATTAAAAACTAGTGTATCAAGTATCTGTCTTTGAAGGGAAAAAAGTTTTTTTTTAACAATTGAAAGTTTAAAGCTAAAAAAAAAAAAAAAAAAAGATCAGCGTTAATGTAATCAGTGATTTACTTTTTTTTCAGGTTGAAGCCCACGTACATGTCTTTCTGTACAGCAGGACTCTCTGTGTAACTTATTAATACAAAGAAATCACATTCTGTAAGGTTGAGTATCTTACGCCTTGTTTATGCGTCAGACAAGTTCACTTCCTGTTCGCAGTGCCGGCAATACAGGCGGTCACCTAGGGCCCCGCCTTACTACAAGGGCCCCGCGCACATTATTAAAAGCATTTCCTTCTCACAACAATAGGACGTGACTAAACATGATACAATTCACAACAATGGTGAGGGAAAAAAAATACCCACCATATTAAATGAAAGGAATAGATCTGCACATAACAAATTGCTGAAAATGATCATAAATACAAAACAACAGTATAAATAAAAGCAGAAAAAATTTGAAACATACACAGAAGCACCATATACTAATTTGCACAACACCATTTGCGATATACTGGGAGAACTGAGTGCCGTAATGCTCATAGTATTTGTATACATAGATTGCACTATATCTCTTTAAATAAAAAAATTAAAAAAATCTTACCATTTATTATTATTATTATTATTATTATTATGTTTCATTGCCTATAAGTTAAATAAAGTTCCCGATATTTTAATCTTTATGTTAATATGTGAACTTGAATGTGCGCGTCTTTGCGTTCACACTCGTGAGAGTGAGTGCTCTTTGTGGTTGAGTGTTGCTACGTTATCTGGATGCTAGCTGACAGCGGCGGGAGATTTAACTGTATAGCGAGCAGCTCAGGATCACAACTAGTCCATCATGTAAAAAAAACATCTACAGAAATATAAATCAGATTCTGAGACGGAGAGCCCATGGCATAACAGAGCAGAATCTGTTAACAGAGCATCATGATTGCAGGCACGATTTCATTATGGTACAGTTTGCTCCTACAGATGGTTTGTGCGTATAGGTGTGAGATATTTTAATATGACAATTAAGTATTAAACATGAATAGGTTGAGAAAAACAAATGTGTTCATGTCTAAAAGTCCTTATAGCATTTAATTCAAGACAAAAAAACAGACTTTTTATACACATTCTTAATTGCAGCTGCTGAAATTACATACACAATTATACCAGTGGGCCCAGTTTCCATGACCTCGCCTACGGCCTCACAACCCCACAGGCCGGCACTCCCTGTTCGGTAAACTGGAGGGTGAATCACAGATGAGAAATCGAAAAAGTCATCAGATAAAGATGAAGTTTTGTCTTAAAACGACTCCAAGGTGTTAAAATTCACTTATACCACTTCAGCGCTGTTATTTCAGCCAAAGTGAAAATATGAACTAATCCCAGTCAAAATATTCACTTTATCTTTTCTAATTGATATCTATTAGTAGTGCATTAGTAGCTTATTTTAAAGTAGATTAACATATCCAACACATAACTGTTCATAACATCGCTTTTACTTAACATTTTGATTTGACTTGTGGTGCAGGTTAAACTTCAGTCAGATATCCAAGTACTGCAAAAGTTTCATTGAATTCTGTCCAGACAGTTTTGTGTGATGCTGTGATAAAATCTGGCTTGACAGACGTACAGACATATAGACAAAATTTTCTGAGATTGGTTTCGGGTCCTCCAATGTATTAAATGTAAAGATATAATCGAAAGAGCGAGTTCTGACCAGTGTACAGGCAAAACCTTTCTTTTATTTATATAGATGTATTTTTCTTTCAAATATAGGAAGACATCACCATGGTACCCACCAAAGGGAAATAAAACTCTTCAGAACATCTTTCAGGATGGAAAGTCATTTATTTGCTCACCTTACTTGATGATAACAATCCATCCATCCATTCTCCTAGAGCATATCCCAGGGAACAACGCAGGGCACAAGCACACACACTCACAATCAAACATTTGGAAATGCAAATCTCTGACACTGGGAGGAAACCCACCATGGCATGATAAGAACTACAGTAGGTGTAAAAATTATTAGGGGGAACAGCAGTTGCTAATATGCTACTTAACCATCCGTCCGTCCGTCCGTCCATCCATCCATCCATCCATCCATCCATCCATCCATCCATCCATCCATCCATCCATTTTCCATGATGTTTATCCTGTGTAGGGTTTTGGAGGATGACCTGAAGGCCAAGCTGTCCCAAGAAGATCATTCATGCCATGGTTTCTATGTGGTCCTGTTCACTGTAACCTCATTTGTGGGGCCATTCTGAGCAGCAGCGAGTGATTATCATCAGGTGACACAAGGAGGACCGCAAGATGAATCTGGCACGACTAAGGAGCAGGACTCATGAGAACCATAGGTTGTGTATAGTACTGTACCTCGAAAGCATTCTTACTCCTAATGCAGTTACAGTGGTGGAAAAAAACAGCTCAAAATAATTTCATTCAACTTAATCAGGGATCATTGTTACCTCCTAAAAAACAAAAGAACAATTTCCCACTTATCATCGATCAGTTTTATATTAATGAGAAATCCAGCGAATGTTGGTGCGACTGTAACCCAGTGTTCCACAATGCAATGCAGCGTTATGATGGTGAGACTCGGCTCAGCTGTGTAGAGATCTATAACATGTCATGGGTCTTTTAAAATGTCACAGGGGCAATTACATCAGAGGGCATTGTGGGTAATGTAGGAAATCATTCATCGAAATGAAAATACATTAATATGTTGATAAAAAAAATTGTGATCTCACAATTCATTACATCATAAATATCCGTAGCGAATGTAAACTGGCTAGTGGCTATAAACATTTTGGACAAAATAATACATATATAGGTGGCATGGTGGCGTAGTGGTAAGCACTGTGGCCTTGCACCTCCATGGTCAAGGGTTTGAATCCTCACCTACTGTGTGCATGGAGTTTTCATGTTCTCATACTTGATGGCGTTTCCTCCCACAGTGTGTGTGTGTGCCCTGTGACAGACTGGCCCCTCTCCAGGGTGTACCCCGCCTAGTGCCACGAGGTCCCTGGGATAGGCTCCAATGCTACCATGACCCTGAACAAGATAAGCAGTATAGAGATTGAGTGAGTCATCAACCTAGTGTATATTCTTTATTTTTTCTTTCTTTAAGTACATCATATCCAAGCACCTGTAAAAACACAATGCAGCACAATAACAATAGCATAACATGAAACAATGCCATTACATTTTGTAAATATGGATCAGGTTCAAAAGACGT
The DNA here is from genome assembly GCA_030068275.1 of Clarias platycephalus. Classification (NCBI taxonomy): domain Eukaryota; kingdom Metazoa; phylum Chordata; class Actinopteri; order Siluriformes; family Clariidae; genus Clarias; species Clarias platycephalus. Next base: position 30,681,083 of record JAQQZT010000036.1, on the reverse strand, counting down.
ACAACGACTTCTGCGCAATACGGTAGAAAGCGCAACTATGTTTTTATTTCCGAGAGTTTTCCATACAATTTTACTTATGCAACAATGTGGTGTGCCTCATTTCCTATGTAAAGAGGTCAGCTATACTGATCATTTACATAAAGCTGAGTGGAAAAAGATTAGCACAAAATTTACAGCAACGCTGTCAGCTTTTTTTTTTTTTTTTTTTTTGTTATCAGCATGTTTGAAAGTACATGCACAGATCATTTGGTTAAGACTGCTTAAAATAAGTGTTTAAACCAGTCATTGCCATGTTTGCCAGACAGGTTCGATGGGAGTGGTCTAATTAATAGAATTAACAGTAATACTTTTAATTATTATGGAAAATTCATTCATCTGCTTTAACTCAGAAGGTCATCTCAGACTTATCTTATCTCCAGACACAAATTTCTGAGATATTCTGTGAGATAAAGCCGCATTAGGTGGCCCTGGCTTTACCATAGGGTTGGGGTATTCCTGTAAGGTGCCTGGAACACATCGAACCACTTGTTGGATTGTCTAGCTTTGGATCCTATCAGGGAGTTCCAAGAGAACTCTGCCGGAGAATTTCTCCTTTATTTTGTCATTATGTTTTAGGTTTCAGAAGTAGAGTGCTCAAAAAAGTGTTACATTTTAAGATGAATTAAAAGAATTTAAATTATTGTTAGTTGCGTCCATCGCACCCTTGATACACATACCATCTGGGCCCGAACACCCGGGAGAGATGGACAAACACACACACAGAAACTCATGCAGGATGTCTGAATATCTCTGTTTATTATCAGCAAAGATGGCATATTTAAGCTTTTTTGTTCTGAGTAGAACCTAATGACTGAAGGAGCTGATCTAGTGGTCTTTTTCCCTTGGAAACATTTCTTTGATCTTCAAGCGTTTGGGTTTCTTCTCCAGTGTAACAGTCCGTGAAGCGGCCAGGAGATAACAGGAGAATCAGGTACACTCTAGTGTTTTTTTGTTTAGGACCTTATCCTTCAAAGTATCTTATCCACTGGACGTTTGACCAGAAGTCACTCTTTCACCATCTCATGTTCTTTGTCCATGTCACTAAAACATACACAGTATAAAGAACACACAGGACAGAAAGGACATTATTGGGTTATATAGGAATCAAAATCATTATGAGCAGGTGAAACCCCTCAACTCTTCCCATAAACTCCTTCTCCCATTACAGCACTTACAAATTACAGGAATGTCACGTCTAGCACTCCATACTGGACGTCTCTCTGATCTTAATGTGTCTTAATTTCAAACCTTCATGAAACAGTGAAGAGGCTTGTTGATTGTATAAATACAATCACCCCTGGGAGAAATCACAACCACACCAACAGGCTTGCAGCTATGAAGTTTTCTAACACCATAGTAATGTCAGCCACATACTCTAAAGCACCAAAAATTATACAGCACTGCCTCCGGAATGGTTGGTTTGCCCGCCAGGCTAAGGAGTTTCCCAGAAGCACTTCCTCTATCATCACTACCCAGCACTAACTTTGTGATATTATGTCTGGGCTCATCTCCCCTTCTAGAGTTTGCCTTCCCCCGAAACTCTGACGTAGCTTCCTGTTTTTGTATTGTTGCCGCGAAAGTTTCGCAACGCGTGAGTCTCTCCGTCCAAGAACAACAAACGGAATTTAGCTCCAAACAACTAAA
>JAQQZT010000036.1:30632258-30646451 GCA_030068275.1 Clarias platycephalus | reverse complement strand
AAATGTATTAAAAATCTTTGCTCGTCTTGCGGAACACTCGTAAACCGCGTTACTCGTAATCCGAGGTTCCACTGTGTATAATTGTTAATCAGAATTAATGTTATGGCTGATTGGTGTACATGTATTGTACAATATATGTAAATTTTTGGTTCAAACACAAGACAACAGACATTCTTTCCTCTGTGACTGTCCATTTGATGCAGTAATTGTTGACAGTGTTTTTGGACAGTCTACTATAGAGATTTTTGAACTATGAACTATCTAGCTTTAAAAGAAACAACTAATGCAACTAATAATAATACACTAAAACTCACTAAAAAAATTGAAATCAAGTTTAATGTTTGCCGATAAATTACTAAAAAGTCAGTGGTTAGTTTTTATACCTCTGCAATGCTGATGACACATAACCCAGTCTCGCCATCCTTCATTAGACACACATGCCTCTGCACAGATGTCACAGACATGTCATCATGAAAGGCCACTTGCTCTTGGCAGAGGTTCCTTCTGTGTACAATGAGACAGCTGATCCAGAATGTAGCTGGATGACTTATCATTTATGTTTTCCACATTACAGCCTTGCCTTCTTTTTGATTGGCTTCCTCTATCTCCCTGCATTAGATGTAACACGGATGCTTGCGTACGAAGCTAAAACAGACCCATGCCTGCCTGCGTACTGTAAAAATCAAGATTATTATCTGTCCTGGCATGCAAGTGGGTAAATGAACTCCCTCTGACTGTCTGAACAGCAAAGACTGAAAGACTACCTGTTTATCACACACTAGATATGTTCTATTTTATTTTATAAAACAGCTGACCACCCAGGGCCTCCGAGTGGCGCAGTGGTAAAGTGCTCGCCCTATTTAGCACTTTGAGATTTGTTTCAAATATAAAGTGCATTATAAATTAAATGTATTATTATTATTATTATTATTATTATTATTATCATCCAGAGGTCGCTGGTTCGATCCCTGGGTGATGCTGTATCCTTTCACAGCCGGAGGTCTAGAGAGAGCTGATTGGCCGAGCTCCCACATTAATACGGCTCTACAAACCATTCAGGGGCATCTGTGAGCTCACGTAAGCTGTCATCCTAGCGGATGGCGCTGTCCTCCGAGTGTGTTATTCCGCCCCCAACAGTGCGTGAGCGAGCAGTTCGAAAAGATGGTCGGTGACATCACGTGGGTCGGAGGAATCACGTGATAGTCTGCGGCCCTTCCTTCTGAATGCTGGTAGAAGCTTAATGTGGGAGCCCCCTAGTGACTGGGAGGAATTGGACACAACTAAATTAGGGAGAAAAATCGGGGAATAAAAATAAAAAAAAAATAGTAAAACAAAAATAAAAAAAACACCTGACCACCCTTATGTGTTTCTTCCCCAAAGATTCCCATGCACTAAAACTAAGAAACAAATCCTAACAAAGTCAAGCAACCACATAAAGTCTATAAACACAAGGTTGGCAAAGCCCTCATCCTAATCAAGTCCTGATCCTAATCAAGAGCCCTGACCACAAAGGATCTTTTAAAAAATGTATACAATACATATGATCGGTGTGCAAGTCAAACCTCTGATGAAATTTATCACTTGCACATTACAGAAATCTGTTTGGGAGTTGCCACATTCCCCACATAGTCCTGTCCTCACTTCAAGCCATTTCCACATGTTTAGCCCATTAAAGGAGTTCCAGGGAGGCCGGCGTTTCAGACTAGAAGCAGGCAGTCCATGAAAACCTTGATGGTATCCAAGCAATGAGATACGTGCATTAGCGTATCAGGGGATTATATAGAGAAATAAAGGGAGTTTTTCTATTCTTTTTTCCTGCACACTAAAAAGTCGCGGTTTAACTTGAGCACCCCTTGTAAATCATTGTGTAGGAGCATCTAGAAGTGATCGTGTGAGAACTCCAACTTTAGTTCAGGTTTGACAGAAAGGCTTTTTTTGTGCAAACCTGGGACAAACCACACACTTGACAGGTACACTTTGCCCCCCCTTGCATGTATGTTAACTTATAGCAGCCACTCCAACCACACACCTTTCCCATCAGCCATCAGAGCGGAGGTCTCACTGTCTGCGGTAAACCCACTTGAAGGAATGAGGCGTGGGCAGAGGAGAAAGTCTCACCCTTTTAATACGAGTGTGATAGCACGAGATGGAGCTGCGTGAGACTTCCAGTACGTTGTGGGCGATTTTACCATCAGACAGGTGAGTTATGAGTCTTTCATCTTCACATTACTGTACTGTATCGTTATAGTACATCCACTCATACACAGAGTCTGTGACTCAAAACAGGACAAGAAAGAGAAAATGAGCAGCAACTGGGTGAAATATGAAACTAATGGGATGGAAGTGAAATCTTAAAGTATATGGAAATGTATATAAGTATTATGCTACTACAGTGTGTTCCAATGGTATAAGGATGATAATCATCATGTAATAAACAGATTAAATATGTAAAATTACAAACATTGTCTTTCAAATCGATCTACATCAATGGGAAGTTTGACTTGAAATGATAATAAATATAAGTCAAAAGCCCATACTTATATTAAACTATTTTTTTCATTACACCTTATCCATAAAGATGTTGCTTTTGTACAGCAAGCTGTCACAAGGAAATCACTCAGTGACTCAGTCTTCCTGTAAGCGTGCAGAACATTCCCAACTCTCACTTACTGTTTTATCTCTTCTGTGATCAGCTGTGTTGGTGTGAGTGTGAAAAAAGCAAACCCAAAGCAACAAGAAATTGCTCGACACATACCTGGCTATGCAGAAGTTTCTACACGCCTTCTCACGAAAGGTCTTCTTTTAAACTTTGTTCTGCAATTTTAAAATAATAATGAAGGCATGAACTCTATGAACTCTATGTTTTGATCTGGACTCATTCAGTGGAAAAAAAAAAAGCCCAACCCTTTTATGCATTAAATTATTACCAAAGTTTGTGTTGAAGATTTGAAACTTATGCATGTATGGTGCTCAACAGGCATACTGTAGATACAGGACTAGAGCTCCTAGTACAGTAATGTTCACATTAAACAGCAAAATGGAGGAAAAGGACTTTGACTTTCAATGGCTTGGTTGTTGGTGTCTGATGGACTGATTTGCATAGTTGGAAAGATCTCCTCTGATTTTCACCCAGAATAGTCCCTAAGGTTTTTACAGGATGGTGAGGAACACCAGACCAAACCAAAAATTTAAATAAAAATGGCCGTTAACTCAAATAACCACTATTTTCGACCATAGTGAGAGCACACATACAGTATCAGGATGCACAACACAACAAACCTTAAGGTGGGTGAGCTGCAGCACAGAAGAAAACGAACACTCTCCACTCTTGTCAGCTAAGAAGAGAAATCTACGGCTACACTGGGCACAAACTGGGCACTTCAACACAAAAACCAACACTAAACAATTCACGATTCAAAAATGTTTTTGGGAAATGAAAGAAAACCAGAGGAACCAGAGGAAAACCATATAAACTGCATTTATGAATATACATTTAGGGATAAATTATTTAGGGATATATAAACCATATTTGTGTACAATGCTACCAGATATTTACAACATTTAATCTCTAGTATTGGATTTTCTGAATAAAACTTGTCTTATCTGCTCTTGGATAAATATTACCCAACAGATTTTGGTTCAGGTGATTCTTTTATATTTTTTCCTTTTATCATTTTGAGACATTGAGGATACAGCCGTTCCCCAGGCTTATTACTGCACACCTGAAATACAATCCAGTTTATTAGGTGTGACAAAATCTTCAAAGTTTTCATAAAAAGGAAAGTAAAGAGGCTAAAAAGAAACAAATGTCTGAAATGTAGGTATGTTTGTCTAGCCGTACCATCAAAACTAATAAATACTATATTAACGTCTACATCTTCAGCACAAAAGTCTTAGGAACACTTAGAGTTTTAGAGAGAGAGAGAGAAAGAGAATATTACCTATTCTCTATTTTGTAATATGTTTTAGATTTAGTTGGCTAATTTAGTCTAAAGAAACATGATGCTCCTAAACATTTAGGCATGTGCCATTTTCTGGCTAGCAAAATGATTATGACCCAGTTCGCCCCCAGCCTTACCACATTCATCTGACCCACATACCGCATGGAATGATGGCTCATGAACCAATGAGCGTACAGTACACACACTTGGTTGCCAAATGCCAAAGCACATCTGAAAAATCATTGTATATTTGTTGAGACTAAATAAAACAAAAAAAAACATTTTTTAAATAACACTTTGTTACACACATTCTTAAACACATTATTACTTGTGCAAAACTGAACTTTTGTGGGTAAAAAACACATTTAAGAATAATCCAAACCTAAAGCAATCATAGTTTTATACCTGTGTAGAATCCGTGTTCTTTAAATTATTATTTTTATTATTATTGTTGCACCCTGTCCAGGGTGTACCCTGCCTCGTGCCCGAAGTCTCCTGGGATAGGCTCCAGGTCCTCCGCGACCCTGAATATAGGATAAAGCGGTATAGAAAATGAATGAATGAATGAATGAATGAATGAATTATTATTGTTATTATTAGCAGTAGTAATCAGAGCTGCAAGTGGGCCGACACATCTTTACCAAAAGTGGCCCAAATCCAGGTGCTATCTTGGTTGGTACCTGCCAATATGAGGGCAGTACTGTATAGAGCTAACACAAGGCATCTGCCACACAATGCCACAATTGATAAAATGTGTCTCCACTCTTATTTGATTTGTAAAAACCTAAATTGTATTACAGTACAATAATTTTTTTCATTAAAAAAAAATAACACTGCACCTGGCATGGTGCCATAGTGGATACCCCTGAGGCCTCGCTTGATTGGTTTCCTCTAGGTACTCCGTTTTCCTCCCACAGTCCAAAGACATGCAGATTAGACTAATCGAATTTCCAAATTTCCAAATTCCTCATAGTGTATGAGTGAGTGTGTAAGTGTGTGCATGGCTGTGCCCAGTGATGTTATGCTACTCCATCCGGTGCCCAGATTCCCCTGGGTAAGCTCCAGGCCTCCCTCGACCCTATACAGGCTAAGCGGTATTGAGAATGAATGAAATTTCCTGGGAATTGCTTGAGTAGAAGCGAAAATCTGATGGTCACACAGCTTTTCTCATATACTGTATGATTACTCTCCTATTCCAGTAATTTAGAGAACACTCATCTTACTCGAGCCATCATGGCTGTAATCACCAGAGTGCTGTTTCATGGTATTGCTCATGGTGCTCTCCATGCTTTTTGAGTACTAAGAGCAAATCCTATGTACTGTAATGCATGCTCGATGTCATACACTTTGGCCTTATAGAGTGGCGAAAATAATTATTAGTATAAAAATGATCCCCTGCAGTAATTATTTGTATAATAATGATCCCCTGCAGATTTTGTTAGGTTGTCCATTTACAAAGAAAGGTCTATATATATTTTTTTTTTAAGGTTAATTTTAAAGAATAGAGAAATAATATCAACTAAAAATCCAGGAAAAGCACATGATACAAAGGTTATAATTTGAGTTGCATTTCAATGAGGAAAATAAGTATAACATGACTTAGTACTTGGAGGAGAAACCCTAGTTGGCAAACACAGACGTAAGACGTTTCTTGTAGTTGGTTACCAGGTTTGCACACATCTCAGGAGGAATTTTGGTCCACTATACAGTACTTTACAGATCTTCTCTAAACCCTTAAGGTTTCTTGCCTGGCAACTGGCAACTCGAAATTTCAGCTCCATAAATGTTCTATACTGTAGGTTTAAGGGTCTGGAGACTGGCTTGGCCACTCCATGACCTAAATGTGCTTCTTCTTAAGCCACTCCTTTTCTGCCTTGGTGGTATGTTTTGGGTCATTGTCATGCTGGACGACCAATTCATGACCCATCTGGATCGTGTTCTGGCTGAGGGAAGGAGGTTCTCTTCCAAAATTTTCCAATGTCCACTTCCCCTAAATGCGGCAAAGTCTGCTTGTAACTTTAGCAGATAAACAACACTGACACACAATGTTCAACTTCCATGCTTGACTGTAGGGATGGTGTTCTTAGGATCATAGTCAGTATTTTTCTTCCTCTAACACGGCGAGTCAGCAACCACAAGGCAGGTTAAACAAACAAGCGAACAAAAACAAACAAACAAAAACAAGCAAACAAAGTAATTAAATGTGTAATCATTCATATATTAATTTTAATATTTGATTACATATTTTTTTAATGCTGTAATTTCAAACACTTACAAGTGTTTGAAACCTCTGCAACTATTTTCATTTTTAATGCTGCAAGCTGAATTATTAGACCATTTAGAATCAGAATTTCCAGAAATACTGAAAAAAGTAAACTCTGGATTATCTCGATTATGTGCGATGATGTGAGTGCCAATAAGTTCATTCTATATTGAAGTGATGCCACCTGCTGGTGAATAAATTAAGAAAAAGCAGGGGGAAAAAAATCAGTTTACTAGGATGGGTTCCAACTTCAATACTAAACTGACAACGTTTGTTAACACATCTGATATTGTTTGAGACAGAAAGGCAGAAGGCAAGAGACAGAACTTGGTCTTTATTTCGTAAAGGAAGGAGACAAGCTAGCTGCTAGAATTTGTCAGCAGGTGTTGTATTACACACAGCGTTATCTGAATGCTGAGTGAAAAACTCATAAATCACTTTGTCGTTCTTTCAGCCATAGCTGAGTCGTGAATCCCTCGGCTCAGCTTTAATTAGAGTGTCGCTGCTGTTAAGACACAGACTGTAATCCATGTGGAAGCGCAGTGAGAAGTGAAACCCCGGAGTAATCGCTCTGGACTTCCATCACTGTCGTTTCCTGTCTGCTCTTATGTTTCAATGTCGACTGAATGAATTGTGCTTCAGACAATGTGTACTATACAACATTCAGATACATACTTAAATGTGCAGTGTGACAGTAGTCATTTAGAAAGCTTTTAAAATATTCAGCGAATCACTTTCAATGGATCACCAAAACAAATTTAGAGAACAAGAACAGATAAAACTAGATCAAGATCTACTGTAGATCTTGACCGTAAGGGGTCAAGTCCCCCCCCCCCCAAAAAAAAAGGAAAATAACAGGCAATCTTCCTGCAGGTAGAAAAGGCAACGTGAAAATTACATGTGCAAACTCTTATTTAAGAGAAGATCTACCATGATATTCCAGAAAGGAAATTCAGGAAAAAGGCTTTTAAAAATGTATAATTTATGTCTCTTAGACATATGAGGTCTGTGGGAAACCAAAACGAGACAATGGCGTATATCTTATGTTATTCATGGTTTTCTTTAAAAAAAAAAAAAAAAAGATCTCATTTTAAGTTTCAGAAGAGCACTGTTCAAGCTCTTAAATAGTCCTCAACTGTTGCAACTCTTTTTAATCCCCACCATTCATCTCAAGCTGAGCTCAGAAAGAGCAGATGAAGAGCTATCCGTCAATTGCTCACTAACTTCTCACCAAGAATAAATTTTTGCTGTGATATCTGATTTTAATTTCTTCCACACTATTATTTTTAATAATTTATTTAATAATAACTTTGTATTATATTTGTAGGCTGAATGAACAGATTGAAAATGATTGGTTGTAGGCTGCACCTTGCTGGTGTTACCTGTCACACCTGACCCACCTCAGCCTTGGGGAATAAGATCTGGCTCGCCGGATTACTGAGCTGCCGCTTTGTCTCCCCCTAGTGTGTCTACATGTGTACTTGTTTGCCTGTATGTCTTTAGCACCAAATCAAATTCACCTGAGTCTATCCCGTGTATCTCCCTATTTATTCCAGTCGAACCCGTAACCCTTTGTCTGTTCACTGTGCACCATTGTTTCTTGTGTGTTAATGTTCATATGTTTGTGTATAATCTCCTCCAGAACTGAACGGTGTCTGCAGGGATGGGTGCGTCGCGTTGGTTAAAAAACCTTGGTCAAAGTCAAGGCTGAGTGAGGCTCTAGACTGAGTTGTTATTTCTTTCTGTTTCTTTTTTGTTATCAACCAGCCCTGCAGACCCCTCAGTATCTTTTGTTTTTTCTTTTGTGTGGACCTTAAAGTAGGCTAATACTGTAAACCCACTGGTATTTTACCCTGCATCTGTGTTCGCCTCCTAGTCTTACAGAACATGACAGATGAACAGACCGTCCAGAACGCAGCAGGGACGACCCTCCCAAAAGAAGAAGAAACCCCGATGATTGATTATATCCGCCGACAACAAGGGGAGATTGACAGCCTAGCGAGAGCTGTGAATGACCTGGCACACAGCGTCCGTGACATCACGACAGGTCAGTCTTCACCTTCCTCTCCTCTGCGGTGCTCTGCACCCTCACCACCACGCCCCGCTACTCCGGAAAGATACGCTGGTAACCTGGAAACGGTTCCTCCTGGCCTGTGAACTCTACTTAACGGATTATCCCGAGCTGCCGGACAGGAAGAAGATAAGCTTCGTCACTCAGCAGTTCACCGGGCCAGCGATGGATTGGGCGACAGCAGTGTGGAGCGCAGGTGGGATTATCATGTCCAGCTACGAGAGATTCTTTCAGGCCTTTCGCGCGGTGTTCGACCATCCGGATCATGGCAAGTCGGGGGAACAACAACTGCTGAGGCTGAAACAGGGAAACTAAGCGGTCGCTGATTACGCGGTGAAATTCCGGAAAGTCTGCTAGCCAGGTTCCGGGATGGACTACAACCTGAGATCTAATTGAAACTGGCGTGCCGCGATACGGGCTTGTCTCTCGACGGCTGCAGAGAACTGGCGATTAAGTTAGACCAGCACCTCCGCGGCCAAAGACGGCACCTCCCCACTAAGGGAACCGGGGGAAGATCCGATTTGATTGGGCACAATCATGCATCACTTCCTGGGAACCTAGATGCTCCAAATTCTGTACACCATCGGCTTTGACGGTCCAAACCACCACTATTGAAAGCCCTAGTGCCCAAGTATCGACCTGTGTGCCATCAAAGTGATTACAAAAATTTTAAAGATGTGTTTAGAAGCACGACTTCACCCTCACCGTCCGTGTGACTGCGCGATCAAGCTCCTGCCGGGGAAAACACCGCCGTGCTCACGCATTTATCCATTGTGCGTGGCGGAAACCCGGGCCATGGAGGAATACGTGAGTGAAGCTCTCCGGCAGGGACTCATCAGCAGGTCCACGTCTCCAGCTTCGGGAGGGTTTCTTTTTTATTGAGAAAAAAGGCGGAGGTTTATGGCCATGTATTGATTACCGCGGTCTCAATACAGTTACAGTGAAATACAAGCACCCACTGCCCCGGAGTCTTTACCAAACTCGATCTCCGCAGCGCTTATAATCTCGTTCGTGTCCATAAGGGCGATGAATGGAAGATTGCGTTTAGCACGACATCAGGTCATTACCAATACAACGTAATGGCTTATGGATTGTTAAACGCACCTGCAGTGTTTCAGGGGTTCATGAATGACGTGTTCCGGCATATGTTGAACCATTTTGTTATAGTATACCTGGATGATATCCTGGTATACTCACGGTCATATGCTGAGCACGTCCGTCATGTATCCGCCGTCCTTCGTCGGCTACGTGGACATGGGCTCTGTGCGAAGGCAGAGAAATGTGAGATTCACAAAAGGGAGATTGCATTTCTGGGCTATCGCATAGGGCCACAGGGGGTCGAGATGGAGGTGATCAAGGTCACGGCGGTGCAACAATGGCCGGAACCCAAGTCAGTTAAGGCGCTACAGAGTGCTTTTCATGGGTTCGCCAATTTCTATCGTTGCTTTATTCAGTGCTTCAGCATGATGGCAGCACCGCTCACCGGTTTGTTAAAAGGGAAGCCGCAACGGCAACGGCTACGCGAGTTCTCGGCGGAAGCGCGCTCGGCATTCCAGCGACTTAAAAGAGCTTTTACCTCTGCGCCTATATTAAAATTACCCGATCCAGAATATCCCTTTCTAGTTGAGGTCGATGCGTCGGAGGTAGGACTAGGAGCAGTGCTGTCACAATGCCACGGCCACCCAAAACCCCCAAAAAACCCAGCCTCAGTATCTTTTGTTTTGTCTTTTGTGTGGGCCTTAAAGTTGGCTAATAAACCCACTGGTATTTTACCCTGCATCTGTGTTCGCCTCCTAGTCTTACAGAACACATGACATTACCTAAATGATATTATCTGTAAATAACTTTAACTTTAAATATTTCACTAGATTACTATTCAGTTTCAAATTATGTACACCTTGATAAAACTTTTTTATGATGCTATATTTATGTTTGATTTGTCATGTATTATTTATTTGTTATAAATTCTACATTGTAAAATAAGAATAAAGGTGATTTATTGGTTCCTAAAGTGCAATAAAGTTACTATTTCCATCTAGGAACATCTGAAGTCCAGCAAGGGATGATGGAAGCCCTTTTGTGACCATTGTATTTATTCACATTTTTACCAAAGCGGTAAGACCTCCAAGTCAACACTCACATACTCATTCACACACTATGGGCAATTTGGGAACACCTATTCCACCTGTGGGTGGAAACCAGATTACCCAGAGGAAACCCACCAAAGCATGGGGAGAACATGCAAACTCCATGCACTCAGACCCCGAGAAGGAAATTGAACCCAGATCCTAAAGGTACAAGACAATAAAATAAAACCTTTTCTTGTAATTGTTTTTAAATCTTCAAGCCAGCTGTCACTGGGGAAAAGTTTTCTGTATAAAAATTCTTACCAGTCGCAATCTTAACCCTTTATAAAACATAGGTCTATTATGCAAAAATGAATAACAATAAGAAGATATTTTCATAATTGAGAAATTGAAGGGGCGGCACAGTAGTGTGGTGGTTATCACTGTCACCTTGTACCTCTAGGGTCCAGGTTTGATCCCCGGCAAGGTTCGATTCCCATCTCTTGGTGAATGGAGTTCTGGAAGTTCTCCCCGTGCTTGGTGGGTTTTCTCCGGTTTCCTCCCACAGTCCAAAGACATGCAGATTAGGCTAATTATAATTCCCAAATTGCCCATTGTGTGTGAATAAGTATCCTGGGATAGGTGACCCCTGCGACCCTGAATACAGGATAAAGCATTATAGAAAGTGAGTGAGTGAGAAATTGAAGGCCCTAGTCAGCTGGAAAGACCCTTCCCTCATATATAATAAATAGATTCACACATTACTCCATAGTAGCTTTAGTGTTTCCAAACTGCCCGTAGTCTGTTAATATGAATGTGAATGTTGACCAGAGGTCCTACCGCGGTCATAAAAAATGGGAATAAATACAACGGTCACCAATGGCCTCCACGATCCCTAGTCGGACTACAGAGGTTGCTGGATGGATGGGATGAAATAGCTTCAGTATTGATCATTTTCCTCTCCAGAAGAAATAAATGAGCTATTAATGATACTGGGTGGAATTTCCTCTGAAACTGCTCATGTGTAGTCCTCAAGTCTACATTAAAAATATTAGAATGTCTGGTTCTTTGGAAGTAAAATATGAAGAAATGAGGGCTGACTCCTGAATTTTGCGCAGTACTCTAGACACGTCAATTTCTGTAAAGCCCATGGTGGCTGTTGTCATGTGTAAATTCGGATGAAGGCCAGATCATAAACGCATAAGATTATATTATATTAGATTCAACTTTATTGTCACTCCACATGTACTGTAGGTACAAGGCAGGGGAATACAGGTAGCATTTAACCAGAAGTGCATTTTCATAGTGCATAATAATTTGCGTATAAATCCATATATTATCCACAATAATTTGCGTATGTAAACAGTATACAGTAATGGAGGTAAATATAATGCATGCAAAATTAATGCAAATGAGCAAACGATTATACAGTAAGTGTTGCAGTAAGGAAGATATTGCATATTTCTTGAAAAATGTAAGTCACAGAGTTGATCTACTGTTCAACAAGAGTATCTTCCTACGGTCATTGAGACAAAGCACTTCATAAAAACAAAACAACGGAATGCCTTGGAATAAATTCTGAACAAACTACTACGATTTTCATTCTGCAGAAGTACACAAAAATATAAACCCCAAGACTTTTCAAAATAGGCTTTGAAGAGAGTTTTTCTTTTCAGTGTTGTTCAGCACTTTGACTACCAAAGGAAATCATTTTAAACTTCTCAAAGTGCACTTCTGTTGTCAGCCATAGCACAGATAAGGTTATTGTGAGCTTTCCCGGTGTCAGCACTTTCATGGTTTAAAGGCACACACTTTATCGTTAACCACAAGCAGGTGTCACCAATCACTCATCACCTGCTTGTTCTCTGTAATTTACAACCAACACTTCACCACGACATTACTGCCACAGACGCAACCAATATAAAATATTCTTTCAAGAAATAAATTCCTGAAACTAGCAAAATTATCTGACAATAGAACAAGATTTTTTAAAATAAGAAGTTTAGTAAAATTTAATTAGAAATAATCTTAATAATCACATTTGTTTGTTGTAATCTGAGTTTAAGAAAGTAACTTTATTTAATGTGTTTTCACTTGCTAAGATAGATTTGTTTTTCAGTATGTTTCCATGTTTCCAAACCTGACAATCAAAATATGTGTTTGCAGTAACCATAGTTTTGCACATCTCTCTCAAATGTCTGAAAATTCACACATAAAAAGCACAAGGTATATCTGTAATGTACGAGGAGGTTTCAAAAAGTTTACAGATTCGTGTGCCACAGATTCGGTCACTTTTGCCATATGTCCACCCTCAGACGCCTTAAAACCTGGAGGTAGAATTCGCTATTGATGGTCTGGTCCTAGGTGACGAATTCTCGATGCACAATGCCACAAATGTCGAAAAAGACAATGACTATTTTTTAAACCCCCTCATATAATTGGGTATGGGCTTATGCCCTGTGACGGGTCATGCCAACCAGGGTGTATCTGACCCTGTGGCCTAAGAGACCTTGGAGAGGATCCAGGCCCCCACAACCCAACACCAGATAAGTGGTGTACTACGGTATATGCTGCAGATACTGGAAGCATAAAATCAGTTCGAGTTTAACATGTTTGTTAAAAAAAAATTATTTGATTCATTTGACTGTGTGGTGTGTCCCCCATACCAATCCTTGTGTATAATTTCAGTCTATTGAAATTATTCCATATTACAACAAGCACATTGCTATATATTTCTGACTGGTCTGGCCGCATGATGCTCCAGTTTAAAAAAACATGGTCTTGTTTTTATGTTCACATTGCATTATCCTTCAATGCAGTCTTACAGGTGAACTGAGAGAGTGCAGTTGGTCTCTGTCCTCAAAGCAATTTACAACATGGATGTTTGCCAATGTCACAAGCTAATACATACTTGACGTTGTGTTGAATTTAAATCAGAGCGAGAGATGGTGCATCCTGTGGGAAATGTAGAAGTGCCAAGTAATGCATCTCATCATAAAGTATTGACTGCAGTCAGCCTTGTTTACGCTGTGATACTGATACAGAGCCTCAGTATCATGAGATGTTAAACAGACCACATGGGTCCTTCAAGTCAATATTGTGGAAAGTCCCCACCAATTGAGGGGCCTCAAAGTTCTCCTGATTGGAAGTGAGTTTCTGGGCATTGAAACACTGCGAACACACATTTGTATTACGAACTTAAGGTAGATGTTATTACAGATAAAAGCACTATTTATATCAGAGAATATTCATACTAAACTGGAGCTGAGGGTGTACTTTTGCAATGTACATTTTGCAGTGTACCTAAAGTATACTTGGAGACTCGCAAACTTAACACAGACAAACTTGAGTTAAGACTTACACCCTCATAACAACAGTGTTAACCATTAAGTCACTATTTCACATACATTTTTATTAGCAATTCATAATTTTACCTCTTTTTATTTTAAGTGTATCCCACCAGGGGTGGCACAGTGGTGTGATGGTTAGCACTTCCTCAATTTCTGTCCCTATGTGCATGTTCTCCCCGTGCTTGGTGGGGTTTCTCCGGGTACTCCGGTTTCCTCCCACAGTCCAAAGACATGCAGAGTAATTTTAAGTTTGTTCTTTTGGCCAATTCCAAAAATTCAGTAACCCAAGCCTATAACATGTATACTTTACATCCATACTGTTTTACCATTTTCTATCAGACTTAACAGAGGCATCAATGAGCACACACTCCAATCCGATGCATGTATGTGAATGGTGTAACCACACTATATATATATATATATACACACACTACCGTTCAAAAGTTTGGGTCACTTTCTAACTCCATGATGGTTCCTGATGTTTATTTCTTTCTACATTGTA
>JAQQZT010000036.1:30619244-30629429 GCA_030068275.1 Clarias platycephalus | reverse complement strand
AATCCAAGATCAGGACAAATCCACAACAATCAAATCCAGCTAACTGAGTTAGCGACGTACGAAGAACGGACCCCTGGCTGACATTAGAACATCATAACAGATGACTTAGAGTGATGTGATATGACAAACAACAAAACCAATTTGTAATCTCAAGAGTAAAGTAAACATGCTTCTAATGTAAGTCAATGTTGGAACAGTCAACTCTGTCACCTTCCTGTACAGTATGTCAGCTTTATGACAGCTGAAGTTCTGACAGATGGAATTGTAATTGATTTTTGTTTTGAGTAACTGATAAAAAAAATAATTATAACTTATAACACTGACACAAATCACAATCTTTTTTATAGACTGTTTAAATTTTTTTTGATAAGATTGAATTCAGTATTATCATGACACATCATCATACGCATGTACCTTACATAAGCCTTCATGACACCTCTATAAAGTCTTTGATATACAATCGTACATCCACAGTAAAGGCAAAAGTTTTTACTCATTATGAATAAATTACATTACTTTTATTAGTCTTCTTTATTTTAACGGTGTGCACTCACTGTTTATGGAATCAACTCATCATGAAGAGTTCACCAGGTGCCATGTAGCCTTATGAACACTCCTGGATTTTTATATTATCAAGTAAGTAAAGCATGGCTAATGATGTCAACAGTGTACACAAACCAATTAGCCTCATATGCCCCCGCAGAAAGCCCTGTACAAGGGTCTTATCTCAAATCAGAGATTAGCAGCAGTGCATTATGGGGCCACGTTAGCCGGATAGAAACGCCTCTCTTATTTTGAGCGTGGAGAGGCGGCGTCCATTAGAGTGAGCGAGAAGCGAGGATGACATTTTCACCTCCCTGCTATCAGCCGCAATCAGCCACGCCGCTAATGTTTTCAGTGCTCACTGTGTCGAGAGGCCGAGTCCACTTTAACCACAGAAACCTGGGGATTATTACAGATTCAGATATGATGTTTAAGGAGATATTCAAGCTTTCTGAAGTGTTACACTTCGTCCTATGCGTAAGTTTTTCTCTAAACAAAAAGATGCAATCAATTATATAAATAAATCATCTGGTGAAAGTTTTGAATTTCACACTCAAGAATGAATGAAAACATCCAAGAAAGATACACAGAAGAAAAAGAAGGCAAAAAAGTTTTTGTTAGTTACAGCAAAGGGACCAAGAACCAAGAGTGTGAGGAATAAAAAAAAGAAAACACTAGTCAACTTACAGTACTAGTATCAACTTTTATTTCTATGTTCTTCAATGGTTGCTAGCATAACAATAACTCTGAACCTTTAAAATGGCAGCAAGGACAACAGGAAGCCTATAAACTACATACTGTAAATACTAATAGCTTCACGTTACATATAATTAGCTTATAACAATATCTGAGCTTACAAACAAACTAATGGCTAATAGTTCAACATTGTTCTCAAATGGCAGTTAGCAGTGTAATGCTGATCATACGACTATAAAGAAATTTGTCAATAGTATAGGTACCTAGTATATAGTCTGATGGTACTGTACTTCTACCATGGTATGTTGTATTGTGATTTTTTTGTACAGTACCATGGTACTAATTTGCTGGTATAGTACATGTACCACACTATACAAAAATATGTTACTGTATATGAGGTGGTATCAAAAAGTTTTGAGACTAGTTTTGTGGCAGCACAAGGCTGCACACACACAGGGAGCACCGGCCTTCATAAGTCATTGTGCCTAAACAGGTGCTATTCTGACCACGTGCCTTACCACATCAGCAATTCCATCATGGACAGCAAGTTAGAACAAAGAGCAAATGTGAAATTCTGCGTGAAACTGGGCAAATCTGTCACAGCGCCATTTGACATGATTCGCCAAGTTTATGACATTGCTGCAATAAGTCTTTAGCACATGCACTTTAAGAGTGGAAGCACATTGTTGGAAGATGGCAAGAGATTGGGAAGACCATCAACTTGTCCATGATGATTGTCGGAGAAAAATCCAGTACAGTACAGTACAGTTAATCCTCACGTGTGATTTAAACATGTGTCGTGTTGCTGGCAAATTGCCCAGACTGCTGACCCAGAAGAAGAAGGAACATCAAAGTCAAACGTCAACGTCAAAGTCTGCCAAGAACTCTGTCAGCGCGCCGTGGCGAGGCGGGTCCACAGCTTGACCAAGTGCATGCTCATCATCTTTTTTGACATTCGCTGGATTGAGCATCGAGAATTTGTCCCCAGGGGCAAGACCATCTATAGCAAATTCTACTGCCAGGTTTTAAGGCATCTTAGAAAAAAGATGCAAAAAAAAATGAGCTTGTAAACTTGTAGTACCCAGTACTATGGTATTCACCAAAGTTTGGTGTTAAACACCATAGTACTACCACGGTACCCAATGAAATGCCATAGTACCAACATTGGTACTCTATAAAGTTCTTTGATGCCTACCATGTCTGAAGTACCATGGTGATAGTATAGTATATTGCAGTATTTAATATAGTTTACCATATTAGAATTACTAATCTAGCTGAATGATTATAGCACAATATTATTGTTTGATCATCCAAACTTGCTGAAAGTTAATTTCCCAGAATCAATCTATCTAGAACGAAAAATAGCTAACCTATTAGCTATCTAAACCTGTGTAATAGGTTTGTGTGGGATGGATGCTGTCCCCTGAGGATGCTCTGTGTTTTTATTTTGATTATTTTGCAGAGCAGTTACCTCCTAGGTGAAATCAAATGAAGTGTGCTGCATAAGATCTTTTTCATGGTTGGAATTGTCTGCCTAAATCTTGTACAGAGTGTCTCTGCTCCTCAGCAGCTGTGGAGATTGATACCTCAGAGCCTGAGAGAGAGAGAGAGAGAGAGAGAGAGAGAGAGAGAGAGAGAGTTGTTTATGCCTCAGGTCAGTCTAGAGACAGAGATACGTAAATCAGAGAATTAAAGGAATTAAAGGTCTTTTATTCTTCTGTCTCTGCGTTTTTACACACTGACTTTGTGAAGGCGTGTGGAAGCATGTGGGGACGCGGCTGTGTGCTGTGATGAAGTGTGTTTGGATTGTTTGCTGGTCAGACGCCGCTGTACCGCACCGATAAGAGCCGCTGGCAGCAGACGACGTGCGTCTGCTCTGATCTCCTGCTTCAGTCAACAAACTAAGTCATCACGGGGGATTTGAAAGTTTGTCCAGGTTTATGTGCTGCGACATAGCATCTTATTGTAGCTTGTCCTATGTTGCACGTTTTTTACTTCTACTCTGTCACACGAGCCTCATTCACGCCACCTGTTAACGACCAATGAGCTAACAAGGATGTTGTGGAGCAAAACTGAGGAGCCAGGATCTCATTATGTAGTCAAGAGTAACTTCTTCTCCACCCTTAGAGCACTAAAGTGTTCAGGGGGTTCATGTTTATTGAGCAGGAACTTTATTTGAGAACAGGCTGACTCAAGACGAAAACAACCACCATGACATAGTCAGCTTAAAAATACAAATTTTCGCGAACATGCTCTTCCTTACTTCAGTTCTTATATCTCTTACAGGATAATGTAGATAAAGTATATGGACAAAAGTATTTTGCCAAACCTGCAATGACATTTTATCCAAATACATATACAGTACTTTATTATGGAGATGGTCCCCCTTTCCTTATGCAGCTATAACAGCTTTCACTCTTCTTGATAGGCCCGTCCACAAAATGTTGGAGTGTTTCTATGGTTGGAATCTGTGCCCATTCATTCTGTAGAGAATTTATGAGGTCAGGAGGCACTGATATTGGACAAGAAGGCCTGGCTCACAATCTCAGTTCCAGTTCATCCCAAAGGTGTTTGATGGGGTTGAGGTCAGGGCTCTGTGTTAGGGCCAGTCAAGTTCTTCCACACCGAACTCATTAAACCCTGTCTTTATAGACATTGCTTTGTGCACTGGGGTTCAGTCATGTTGGAATAGAAAAGGGCCTCCACCAAACTGTTGTCGGAAAAGTTTTATCGAACATTGTGCAAGATGTCTTGGTATGTCTTGGATAAGGGGCCTGATTGAAACACCTGAATTTAATAGCGGAGTCTGAAGTACCAAAGTGTTGCTAATGTATGATATTAGCTCAGGTCTGACAGCTCAGTGTAACCATAATATGGCATATTAAATTTACAAAAACATTATCACTCCCATTTACTAATTCATCAAAACAAAATCATACTGTGTACATAATTAACTTGGAAAATGCAAATTAGCACGCTCTGGATCAAGTGCTATTTTATATGCTGCTGAATAATAAAGCCATATTATTAAATCACACTGATTGCTGCAATAATTCTGTTGTACATTAACATTAATGCAGTCCTCCTTTAGTGATTCTACAGTAGATTTTTAATAGATTTATTCCAGTGTGCACCATTTTATTGTTCATATATATTTTTTATGGTTTGTTTCTGAATTGGTTTTACATCAATCAACCACCAAATTAAAACCACTGACAGGTGAAGTGAATAACATTGATTATAATGTTACAATGGCACCTGTCATGTGCAGTTCAGTCGATTTGTTGGGGAATAAAAGGATCGTCTGAGCGACTTTGACAAGTACTAAATTATGTTCTCTAGACAAATAGGTCAGAGCATCTTGAAAAATATGCTGTCTTGTCGGCTGTTCCCAGTTACTTTTCATTGGTTAATACCTATCAAAAATGCTCAGAGGAAGGACAACCGAATAAACTGGCAACATGAGCTCCCAAGCCTCATTTATGTGCATGTGGAGTATAAACTATGCCGTTTGTCCTAATCTCACAGAAGAGCCACACACATGAAAGCACACACTGTCCATCAGGTTGCCATGGTGATGGGAGCATTTTTTTTTTATCTAAGTCTAGACAAGCAGGAAATTTAATAACAGCCCAGATGAAGATAGAGCATGAGACAGGAATTCACAGGAAGATGTTCGTTTTCAGAATGCAGCCAAACAAACCTAGTGAGGAAAGAGCCTGAGGATTGTTTGCTAGTGTTATAAAGTAACGTCATATCCAGGTGATGATCAGGAAAGAGTGCTGAACTTGTTTGTGGCAGCAATAGTGAACAAGTGTTCGGGCACTTTGTGATGCCTTGTCAAAAAAAAAAAAGACTACTGTGAAATTGTCAATTTGTGCTACCCTATTGAAAAACGCTACATATGTACTGTAAGGATTCAATATACAGTACTATAACACTAAGTGAAGCATGTTTTGATACTTTATTATAGCATACTTATTGGAAAAATTAGGGGTAGCATCATCATCAATATCCCCATCAATTAATGCAACCAGTACATAAAATGAAGGAAAATTTTTTCAAGCTTGTCGGTCTTTGCATTAACCAAAAAAGTTAAGTAGCAAAAATGTTTTCAACACACAAATCATTTCCCCCATTTATGTCATGAGACTGATATAACATGGTTACAATATTTAGTATGAGTTATGAATGCTGTTATGGTCCATTATAACAGCATTCATATCTCATACAAAATATTGCATGAAAAGAAAATAGTGCATTAGCTGGCTAATGTATAACTTGTACCCTGAAATAAAAGGAAATCACAAACCCACGTGAACAGCATAATCACACAGACTTATTTGATGAAATGTTACAACTTAACAGTAACAAGCAGTTTACAATCAATTTCACCTCTAGAGGTACAGTACTGTATTTCAACACTATATGAAAAGCTTAATTTTACACTAGATAGCATTAGCATTGCAGTCTCATGAGTCCCACGTCATACTGCATGACTCAGTCGCTCAGTCATTAGCATCTTGACTCACACCCTCCAGGGCTGAGGATTTTTATTTTGTCTCCAGTCTGTGTGTGTGGAGTTTCCATGTCTCCCTGTGCTTAGCGGGTTTCCGCCACATGGGATGGTTTTTATATTCTATTAGACTATCAACCAAGTACACAGAAACATACCAGTACACTCCATTACCACATATGGGCCTTAACACAGTATCAGCTAGTCAGCTAGTTCAGATAATGTTAGGTATCAAATATGAACAAATAAATGAGGCTGTTAAAGGCACCTTCACATGTCTAGTATAACCCTTAAACTCATCATGGATAGAAGAAAAACACTGTGACGTATTTGTGCGTTTTTTGATGACCCTGCAAGATTGATGAAGAGAGAGAGAGAGAGATGTGGAATATAAAACCCTGCCCACTAGCACAAGACAAATCAATATATGCGGACGCTTACTCATGCGAACTTGCCCTTAAAACTTGGGATATTGTATATGATTTATGGGCATCAGGGAACTACTATCAGTAGTGTAAACATTTCACTGCATATCATACTGTGTATGGTTGTGTATGTGACAAATACAATTTTTGGTTTGAGTATGAGGTAGACTCCCAGGACTTCCGGGAGAGGTGGAAAGTTTGGCAATGTTGTAAGGCAGCTTTACGGACATAAAGATTTTGGATATAAACTGAAAAAAATATATACATGTATTTATATCAGTTTTCCTAAAGAAGCAAGCCAGAGGCAACAGTTTTAAGTATAAACTTCCCAAGATGATATGAGGAAGAAACCTTTAGAGAAACCAGTCTCAAAAGGGAAACCATACTCGTGTGGTCTCGTGTGTGCAGTAACTGTAACTAAAATAAAGTTAATTTTGTTGAGGTTACCAACTGCTTATCAATGGAGACTTGGGTACAAAAATGTTTGTGCCGGTTTCAGTCCTAAAAATATTGAAGCGACTGTGGTCACAAGCCTTCACGCTAAAACAGTTTCTATCAAACTTAGTCCAAAGCAATCTTTATGAAAATTAAGTCGAATTGTCCTTGGTTCTCCCATCTTTTTTAGCAGACCACACAGGGTACTCTGCTTTGACGAGAACTCAACCAAAAGGGGGGGCATCAGAATGAATCAGGCATGCATGGTGGTCAGAAGGGATCAGGATCTCTGGTATCTCAGGAGGTCCATGTGTAGCTTGATGGACAGAGAGAGAGAGAGAGAGCAATCAAAAACAGAAAAAATGAATTTGTGCAAAGTGTCTAAGTACCCCTCTTTTTCTGTGTTTCATCCAACACTGGATCAGAGAATGACATTCCCTGCTTGAGAAAATCACACTAGCTATTGAGGCTACCACGTAACAGCGCTTTAATATAATATTCCATCTCTCAAGAGCTCTTACTCAGAAACATTTGCTGCTTTCAAGGATCGAGGCTGATGTTCGTAAGGATGCTAATTAGCATGAATTGTGCCCTGCACACAACACTATGAACGGAGGCTTATTAAAGTCTTGCAGCTAGATCTTACTGCTATTATAGATTGAGGAATGATGCTAACAAGTAAAAAATCAAGCAACAAATAGTTGAGCAGAAAAGCTGAGGAGTTCGGTGTAGCTTCCTCCAGATGAACTGGCACATGAGGAACTCTGTTGTGGCTTTGTTTCTCCCTCAGCTGGTTGTTGTCAGGGTGGATGATGAGCGGCACAACGCGGTTTGTTTAGTGATATTTTGTTGACTTTTCAGGCAGCCAGGGCAGTTCTTGACAGTAGGCATCACTTCTGAGACTCTTCTATTCAGTGGGTGTGTGTGGGTGTCAGCTACAGTACTGTCCTGTCTAGAACAGCACAACGTCCTTTTTAAAGCCCACTGCATGCATACAATACATGCTAAATGTGGTGATGCAAAAAATAATGTTTCCTAAAGCTTAGATTATCCTATATTTGTAAACAGCAGGAGGGGTTCAGTGCTAATGGAGTGTAGAAAACCTTACATGACTTAACTTACAAGAAAACAGTGACACTTTGAAAGAGGTTTCAGCAAACAACTAAACAAGAAATGAACTAAAAGTACAACCCCTTTAAGGCAATACATTACAAATCAGAAAATTGATCGTAGAAAGTCACCGGAACACCCAGTGCACCATGTCTGCCATGCATGGGGCCCACAGGCAAAGAGCCCAAGGCTGCCAACACAGGCTCCAAATTCTCCAAAGTTTAATCCAATTGAGCACCATGGGATGTGCTGGACTAACAAGCCTTTTTCACTGAGGCACCATCCTACAAAGCACAGCACCCAAAGGATCCACCACTAATGTCCCAGTGCCAGACACCACAGTACAGCCCCCAGTGACCAGAGCTGCTCCAGTGGCACATGGGCAACCCAAACCTAGGTGGTTTTAATATTAATGGTTGATTTGTGTACTGTATATGTGTAGCACACTGAACTGCCTAGCTATAGCCAATAAAGTAGGAAATATCAACAATATTAGGCATAGCATGAATATTAACATCACTATTCTTCTTCTTCTTGGTGTTTCTTGGTAGATCATAAACCATCTGCAGTATGTGATACTGCCACCTTGTTGTATCGGAGTGCATAGCTACACACATGTACTCCAGTAGGGAATAACATTACCATCATGAAAGTTGGATGGGAAATGGAGAGGTGGAGGAGCACCTGGACATGGTGAGTAATTGGTGCATAATATGAAAACAGCCTTTAAAACAGAATCGTATGTGGCACAGGAAAATATTTACCCCTTGGAACTTTTACATGTTTTTTGAATCTAAATATTCTGCTAACAAATGTCAAATGTTTTGCTTGACTTTTAACTTTGTGTATTACGATTTTATACTGTATACATAAATTCCCTGGTAATTATTCTGTTTTACTTCCAGAGATGTCAAATAGTTCAAAAGGGTGAATACCTATGCAAGACTGAAGAACTGATCAGTGTGAGTAAATTGTACACTGATTACATAAACACTCATAAGAATATAAGGATTTTTTTTTTCCATGTATATCATTTTGAAAAGATATTTGACATGGTAAAAGCAGACCACGTATTCAAGTATGCTTTACAAAAATAGGGTAAATTCCCTAAAGTAAACTTGCCTGGATATTTATTTGACCAGGAAGATGTCAAAGTAATAGTTGAAACATCACGGGCATCTTTATATGGGAAGTTATGTCTGAATATGAGCATGAATTTGTCATTTGGCAGCACCTAGGATGGAGAACGAAGGAGGTCCAGATGGGTTTATGGGTACTGAAATAAATCAATAGCACTGGCAGGTTTGTGCAAGCCAAAACTACAGGCAGAAATGAAGAGTTGGTTGGCAGATGGAGCAGGACTAAAGAACAGGATTTGGCCAAAAAACATGACATACAGCATTGTGAGAAAAAGAAACTAGAAAAATATGAGTATTGATTGAATCAGTCACATAGGATATTTATTATTCTGGTAAAAGATACTAGATTCTTACTATATATCCCTAGCTACATCACCTCACCACAGATGATTAGTTATGTATCAATAACCAAATTATTTCCAGTAAAATGCATAAAAACAGCTAACGATCACTGAATTGTGAGCATCTGCTTCCACTGTATTTTTGTTGAAATCAATTTCTTTCTGCAGCAACAGCAGCATGTGATCTCTCTCTACTCCCACCACAAAGCTCGTATTGAAAGAGTATTGAAAGAAAAGACAGAATTTCTCATCCTAGAGTTTCCTGAATCTGCATACAGCAGCAGGTGGGGAAGAGACTCTATTTGTAGTGAGGAGCCAAGTCTGTGGGAAACATGAACCTTTTAGCCAACAAAATAGTATTTTGCAGCCAGGAGCAGTGGCACTGGTGCAGTGGTGCAGTAGTGCAGTGGTCGAGTGGTGCCATGCCGGTGTAATTACACCGTCTCCGTTATTACTTATGCACATGACACTGCACCTGAACCCTGGGTATTGGTGTAACTCTTCTTTTCCAAAATGTATTTTACAGAGCATGTTAATCTGGTTTATCTAGACAAGCCTTACATAATGATGTTTATTCAGAGTAAGCATCTATATGGAGTGAAATAGTCTGCTGTTGGTTTATTTTTCAAGATAAAAATATGGCACAGAGAGAATAAAAATAGCATAAAAATGCACAGGGGGAAAAAAACAAACTTTACTTTCACTAACCATGACACTATGTGATGAGTTTGACAGCAAAACGAGACATCTCTATATTTTTTTTCAAGTATTTTTTTTTTAATGAAGCAAGATTTTTTATTAACTGCTAGAGAATATTTTGCACACTGGTTCTTTGAATCACAAATGGCAAATGTTCATTCATTCATCTTCTATACCGCTTTATATACCTATATTCAGGGTCACGGGGACCTGGAGCCTATCCCAGGAGTCTTCGGGCACGAGGCAGGGTACACCCTGGACAGGGTGCCAATCCATCGCAG
>JAQQZT010000036.1:30569684-30579938 GCA_030068275.1 Clarias platycephalus | reverse complement strand
TTGAAATGCAACTGATTTATTTTGGCCGCTGTCGCCTTTAAACGGCGGTGAGCGCGACGGTAATAACCATTCCGATTTGGTAACCACTGTAGCAATCAGAGAAGTTGAAGGCTTACACATGCTGTTCTTGTTTATACAAAGCTCAGGACAAAGTAAAGTGCAAAAAGAAAAGTGAACAATAAGGAGATCTGACAGACACCCAATGGTTGCTGTGATTGACATGCTCCCACACGGGTAGCACGGCAAATAATTTGCCACCTTGGAACATTTTTCCCATCTTGCAACACTTTTTTCTACTGCGCCACCCATTTTTTGTTACTGATTTTTTTTGTAATTGATTTACCTGTCTACAACTGTCACCTCTTCCCATGACATTTTATTGACTGTTAAACTTGGTATTAAAAATAAATGGAGGTTTGCACCTCTAAGGGATAAAGAAATTAAGAAAAGAAAAAAAAAAACTATAGTTTGGCTAATAAAATTCACATTAGGTTTAGTTCAAACCCAAAGCAAACCATCTGCCCGAACTGAAGACTGAAATCTAAAGCATCAAACATACAGCTTGGCTTTTATGAGAGCAGGTACTTTTCCACCCTGCGGCTGCAACACTGCTGTAGCACCTCAGCTGCGTTTGATCAAGTAGTTATCAACATCTGAGAGTTGGGATCTGCTCAGTACAACCTGCTGTGTAGTGATTTCTAAGGGTGTATCAGTCCTGCCATGTTCAACCATCACCACTACCACCCTCCTCCGACTGGTGCTGCTGTTGCTTTGGGGAGAGAAAGATATGCGTCGCTGAGTCATGCTTAGACGTTCAGCAGAGCTTTGATAAAAATTAGAAAGTGGAAAGTTTCTGAGATGAAAAGTAAACACTAGACATAATGCAGTCCGCCATCAACCCTGCTTGCTACTGTAGTCTCAACAGACCAGTGATCAACCAACTTGTAACTGCGACCTTGGGTTTTTAGACTGTTTCTCACCAAACCCAATAATCTGGATATGATCCCATCAGCTGAATATCTCTTCTCCGGCAGCGGCATGTTGCTGTTAGCTTTTTAAACATGTTCTCGCAAGCATAATACGACTCTTTATTTCATCAATATTTCTCGGTAAATGTGTTCGTCGATACAAATTGGATCCCTGTAGCTGTAAGCACCTTTGGCCATAACACAAGTTCATATGGATGACAGACACTGAAGTAAGGCTGTGATGCCTGAGGTGTTTAAACTGCACTGTTTACCGACAGCAGTCCATTTATTCCTATAGACACTTTGCCAGCCTTTTTCACTCTCTTCATCAATCGACCACTAATGAGCACATAGAATCCGAGAGATTTGAGAGATTGTTCTCAGTAAAGTCATGACACTGACAGTGCAGCAAGCTGTCGGTTTCCTAACAACATTAAAATGGCATGATTTTCTTAAAAAAATAAAATAAAACAATTTTCAACCACTAGCCCTAAGCATTGTACATAATGTGCTTCCTTAAACCACATCGCACACATTTAAAGGTCCTATATTTGACTTTTTTTTTTTAATACACATCTCAGAGCTCCCTCAAAGTGTATTTACTTCAGCTAAAAGACACCTCAGATAATACATTTTTAAAACCTAAAACTCTATTTCACTTTTTGTCTAAAGGTTCTCCGCATCAGCAACTCAGGGGAAGGGATCAACTTATATGAGGTCACAATAGGACAAAATCTTTGCATGGTTAAGCCAAGGCCAATAATATGGAAAAAAAGGTCACAAAGCATAACTTTTTCACTTAATTATTATTTTGTTTGGGTTTGTTTGTTTGTTTGTTTGTTTGTTTGATGGGTTGTTTGTTTCATTGGTTGCACCCAACTGAATGTCTTAAAGTGAATTTTACATAATAAGCCCCTTCAAATCTGCTTCACATGGCAATGTAACACACTCAACACTAAAACTAATATACACAACCAGAAAGGAGACAAGACCCAGTGCAAGAGGGCACTTGGAGGAAGGCATCGGTTTGATCTGAATTCTTTTGCATCTACAAGCTCACAGATGCCCATGATTGA
Source organism: Clarias platycephalus (assembly GCA_030068275.1). Lineage (NCBI taxonomy): Eukaryota > Metazoa > Chordata > Actinopteri > Siluriformes > Clariidae > Clarias > Clarias platycephalus. Next base: position 30,577,894 of record JAQQZT010000036.1, on the reverse strand, counting down.
CAGGTTTCACTGCCACAGGGACAACATGTTCCTGACTGGGGAAAAAAACTTTTCTGTTTTGCCCCTTTCAAGCTTCCACATTTTCTTAACTGGGACTTGCAAACTATCTTATTATTTATTTTGTGTTCAGTTTCTGAGTACAGTATGTTGCCTTTTTTTTTTTTTTACTGTGAACAAATGATAAATATTCTTTCTGAGAGTGGGTTTCACAGTGGTGCACCTGCAAGTTGTACGTCTATAATAAGTCAGTTGTTAATATGTTCTAAATGTTTCTATAGCAACACCTTGCACAAGGGCAAAGTGGTAGCTTCTTGTGATGAGGCTCTGGGTTACTGATCAGAAGGTCAGCAGTTCAAGCCCCAGCTCCACCAGATTGCCTGTAGTTTGGATATACAGTACAAAGAATAAAGAATTTCCATGTGCGATAATGTACAGTATATATGATGAATAAAGTATTGGTCTAGTAAAGGCTTGGCTTTACGAGCACTTTCACATGACAGGGAATTTATTATAGTTCATATGACAAAACTACTGTATATTGTTCATGGCAATTTCAATCCTAAAACTTTTACAGCGCCTGCAGTCATAATACATTGTAACAAAACTATTAGTATCGAATGCAAACCCATGCCATTGTTAAGGAAAGCTGTTGCAAAGAAGAGAAGCAATGGAGGAAACAGCAGACAGAATGGACAGGAAAGTGAGAAGATATTGTGGGGATGTACAGAGAGACCAGTAAGCATGCATAAAATTCATGCAATATGTACAAATACAGTACTGTGCAAAAGTCTGGAGTCACCCCTGAATTTATTCATATTAAATTTAATTCATTGAAATTAAATATCAAGTTTCGAAAGTTCGGACACAAGTTTAGATTTATTTTCTTTGTACCAACCTCAGCAGCGACCTCATTTCCCCTCTCGTCTGTTCCAATCACTCAGCCTTCAGCATCAGCAGTACACTAATCACCGGCCTGATCATCTGTCATCCTCTGCACCTGTTTCTCACTGGGTCAGGCCTTAAGTTAGATGTTATGTTTAATGCTTGAGTGATTCATAGGTCACTATGTGGCTTAACAAACAAAAAGCATTCCTCAGGTACAGGGACATGGTCTGAAAATGAAAGTCAAAAAAGTTATTCAGGGAGCCTGGAGAACTACATTATTCAAGAGTACATTTAAAAAAGACAAAAAAGTCTGCCTCCACCTCCATCACCCCAGTCTGTTGATATATTCCTATTGGAACATGCACCCAAATGAAAACCTTTCTGCCCATATGTTCACGGTGATGTTCAGACAAAGAGCAGATCATAAGTTTACAAGAAGAGTATTAAAAGGACATTTTAAATTCTAACATTTTATTCATCAAGCAAGAAGCTTAGAATATCTACAATAGGAGCGTAGCGTGTTTCAGAGACCCCGAGTCACAGGTACACAATCTGCATACAAGACTGGCAGGAAACAGATTACAGCCAATATGAACAGCAATAACACTGTATTTGTTTCTCACTCAGATATAGATCTTATAATATTTAGCACTATTGAAGAGTTTTATTTAGAATAAAAGTATTTGGCCATTTCTGTTTGTGTGGTGAGCGAGCAGGACAGCTGAAAGAAGAAGGGTGATGGAAAATGTACTTTATCTCACACTGTAAGTCTTTCCTCAATATTTATAAACTTAGAACTAGTAAAGTATATATTTGGTTAACTGCAATAATATGTTCCATAATTACTCTGATTGAAGTAATGCAGGTTTCTCTTTTCTGTCATGGCAGCAGTTAAAGACATCAATAGACACTTACTCATCATCTATACCACTCTATCCTGTATACAGGGTTGTGGGAGGGCCTGGAGCACAAGGCGGGGTATACGCTGGACAGGGTGCCTTTCCATGGCAGGGCACACTCCCATACACTACACTCACACACACACTATGGGCAATTAAGGGAATGCCAAATCTGCATGTCCTAGCAAACTCCCGGAGATGGCAACAGGAAGAAACCTTGGGAGGAACCAGACTCAACAGGGAACCCATCCTCATTTGGGTGATAACGGATAGAAATTATATAACATCATATGAAAAGTTCAGCTGAAAGTTCAACTGCATAACACACACACAGATCAGATTAAAAGATATTCTTATCTGACTCTAAAGTCACAGATAAGGATGGAAAGCAGTTAGTTGGCTGAATGTATCTAAGATGGAAGAAAGACAGACGCCTGTAATGCTGGTGCTGATTGATGACAAGCAGACAATCCTAACAAAAAAATAAAAAGGTCAGATCTGTGTCTGATTTGAGTCATTACAGGCTTGTAATGTGAATGCCTTTAATCATGAAACCAATAAACCTGAAAACGAATCAAAAACCAGCACAGAGCAAGGCTTTGCTTTGATAAATGTAAAAACACTTAAGTGTACAGTATATTTCATAGTCAGGGTGTGTTTACAAGGCTCTTTATGTATTATATGCGTGTAATTGAATCCAGGTGACTGTGATCAGTAATTAGTTGAGGTTAACAGTGTGTAATGGGAGTCTGAGGCTGTGGCTGGCATGTCAGTAGGTGGCATGTGATGTGAAATATAGCACTTGAATCAAGTGTAAATGCAACACGTTCTTTTTCCAGACGGACTCGCTTGTGTACTTTAGCTTTCTCCTCTACAGTATATCATGAGCAGAATCGACCAAGTAGAATAGGTCAAAAACGCACAGTAATTCATCCATTTCATTCATGCTTATAACTAGAGATAAAATATAAATAGAGGTCAAGTCTAGGGGCGTGTCATTCTGTGTAATCGCCTTGCACAACTCTCACTGATTTGCTGCATGACTCTTCAATCTGGTCTTGAAAGAAATCAGCGCAAGTCTTCGTTCTTGCTTCATGTATCATACTAAGTATATTTTTCATGGCCACTAGGGGTGCTGTTGCTCTTGGTTCCACAAAACATTCTTGGATGAAGAATTAAGGTGAATTAAGCTACAGCACTTGCAGCATTTACTGTATTTGACTTAAGGAATAGAACCTGAGACATAGTAATAACTCGGTTCGATCGCATTTGACCTGCTGAGCGCAAGATTATGTGCGTGATTGAAATTAGTGACAACATGATAGATGCATTGAGAAACTGACAGAGACGTGGCTAGGATGTAGTATATACTTGATAAAGGCGTATATTTTTTTCATTTTGACCCTGTTCCTGCTACATTCAATATTTTTAGGATGCAGTGGTGATGTCATAGACTTCATCGCAGTGTGATGGGAGCCTTAGACATTGTACTGATGTTAAGAATTGATTACACACAGTTCAGGGAAGTGAAGGGTCTCTGTTTGATATGGATAACCCATTGAGAGCTTCCGTGTCTCCCATTGGTGTGCTGGAATTTTTTCATTACTATTCTTTTAAAGAAAACAAAGCATGTATTCAGGTTCATTAGTGCAGCATTGATTTTCACTCTAGGTGGTATGCCAGAAGTGTTATTAAATATTTATGAATAGATCCTTACAGAGTCCTCTTGAAAGAGGTTCAGGAACAAAGGAAACCGTGTGTGAGGCAATGTCATTGCCATGGGCACGGTCAGCTAAAGTCATCAAAAGTAAGAATTAATGAATAACTATACAATGAAATGTGGCTATAAAACTTCTACCGTAAACAATGCTTGTGGATCTGTTTATGTATCCGTACAGTATATCGATAAAAGCTTCAAATATTCATATCTACGTAAATCCGTTTTCTGGACCAAAAAGAAAACACTGTAAAACCCCCAGCGGGTGAAATGTCGGCGGTATCAGCGTGAGATGGAACAAAATGTCACAGAATGATATGAACAAAGAGCATTTCTAATACAAGCTTCTTTTTTTCATACTGTCATGCTGTATTATTTTAAATTGAACCAAATGCATTGTGTATTCTGCTCTGTCCGTCTGAGTCTTCACTTTTTATTCTCCTATATTGGAGCACTTTACTAATTCAAAAACTACAGTTCTTTCATCTATAATACCTCTCTGGACAAGGTGCTCAGTCAAGCAGGTTCATTATTCATAAAAAGTGAAAGTTACAGTCACCAGACAGGATTGACTTTGGTGTGTTCCATCTTATTTATTTTTATTGCCTTTTAAGGAATCACAGCATTCCAAATCAAATTATAGCTTAGACGATATATGTGTGGAAGTTTTTTAGTACTTTTGTGAAGTTGCAAATCTTACCTATTTGCTCTTCTGCCCTCTGGACATGACGCATCCTGGTCCCCCACTTCTGGTTGGAGTCCTCATCGCATAGAGGCCTCAGGCTGCTGCTGTTTTTCCTTGGTACCATCACCCCTGGCCTGCTCATTATGAACAAACTCATAGTAATAACTTACAGCTTTTTCCTTAAATTATATACAGTATATACTGTATACAGTGGAACCTTGGATTGTGTGTACCTTGGTCTGCGAGTGTTCTGCAAAACAAACAAAAATTTAAAATACATTTGAACTCGGTAAATAAGCGAGGTCTTGAAATACAAGCAGTATTGTGGATAATCATCTCTCATACTCGGTCTCACTGAACATTTTTTTTATCTTTTCAAAGGCTAATTTGTTTATTTTTACTTAATATTTTGTATTATTCATGTGCATATGAATATTTTTGGGTTGAGGAATGAATTGTCGGAGTTTCCATTATTTCCTGTAGGGAAATTCACTTTGATATACGAGTGCTTTGATATACAAGCTAACTTTCATGCTATATGAATTACGCTCGCAATCCAAGGTTTCATTGTATATATAGTTATTCATTTATTTATTTATTTATTATGCATTAAGATAATGCCCATTGTTAAAATTGCTATGCAAATAGCATACTGGCATAGTGATTAGCACTCTAGGGTCAAGTGCCCGAGTCCTAACCTTCGGGTTTGTCTGCGTGGAGTATGGTAATTTCCTGTTGTCAGTGATTGTGTGTGTGCATGCTTATCCCCTGAAATGGATTGGCATTTTCCCAATATTTTATATATCTCGTGCCCCAAATTGCCCTGGATAAACTCCCGCTACCCTGTACAAGATAAGCGGTATATAGAATTAGTAAGTGGGTAAAAGTGAATTGCACCATCACTAATAGAGTAGGAACTGCATTACTGACAATTCTGTTCTGTCATTACTGCCTGATAGCATCATTACTCTATGCTGCTACAGAAACCTATCTGGGTAGATCCTTGTATTTCAACTGTATTTAAAAGTTTAATGGCCGTTGGAAGACAAGTTCTCCTTAATATTTAGGAATAATCTTTGAGTGTCTATGGATGCAGGAAATGTAATAAAAGTGTTTTTATTGTTTGTTTATTTATTTATTTATTTTATTTTTTTTTTGCACCAAACACCAAATAGACTGTATAGAAATCAGAAAATAAGTAAGAAAGGAAGGAGGAATAGAATGCATGATGTAATGAAGGTAGACAGGAAGGAAGAAAATTAGACGAACTCACTCAAACTGGACAGTCTTTAAAACGTTTGTACCATTCAAATGTTTAATGGAATCACCGTGGAGTCTTATCACTGTTCTGTGCTTCATGTCGTCTGTAAACATCAATGCATTAACAAGAGAGCCTTTCACACACTATGATGTCATAGGGCGTCGGCCCTAAAGATACATTCTTTTTGTTTGTATATAAAATCATAAACAAACAAACAAACAAACAAACAAACAAAGAATCTCTTCTTTCTTTATATCCACATTGAAAGCAGGCTCAGTTTCCTGATGAACAAACAAACAGAGTAATATTTATTTATTATGCTGCAATCGTTTTGCTTAGCCTTGTGTTTTTAAACCACAGAGTGTGAAGGAGATTTAAAAAGTCAAGCACGACAATGCTGACTGTAATTATAAATGCTACGCTTCGGTTCTCAATAATCGGTCCACAAAACTTGCCTCTGCTTCTCTTGATATTGTTTACTTCACGCTTGGGGTGATTTTTAATTCAGGAAATGCATAAGAATAGAAATGTTAACACCCAACAAATGGACGGTGAATAAGTGCTGATGAGAACAAAACATGCTCAGACGACACACCAAGAGCAAAGAGGCAAATACAGCCTCTGTTAGAAAGTTTTTTTTTTTTGCCATTGTAGATGTGTTGTAGCTTAAACAATGAAAATGAACTGATTCTTAAGTAAAATATAAAGAAACATATGAAAAGTTTCATTGCAAGTGAAATCGACTGCAAGTCCAATCCGGCAATTTTTAAAAATAAACACACTTTTGCACTTTGCTCATCTGGACTTTCAATGCTGCAGACACTTTTCTTTACCCTTCCCCAGACCTGTGCGCTGATGCAATCCTGTCTCGGAGGTCTGCAGACAATTCCTTGGACTTCATGGCTTAGTTTGTGCTCTGACTTGCACTGTTAACTGCGGGACCTTATATACAGTAGACAGGTGTGTGTCTTTCCAAATCATGTCCAATCAGCTGGATTTACCACAGGTGGACTCCAACATCTCAAGGATGATCAGTGGAAACAGGATGCACTTGAGCTTAATTTTGAGTGTCATGGCAAAGGCTGTGAATACTTATGTGCATGTTATTTTTATTTATTTATTTATTTTTAAATTAATTTGCAAAGATTTCCAGCAAACTACCTTCACATTTAATCCATTTTGGAATAAGCCTGCAACTTAACAAAATGTGGAAAAAGTGAAGTGCTGTGAATACTGTACATTCTGGATACACTGTATATATCACAGTTTATACCCCCCAACTGAAGATCCAAAAGAACTCAACTTCCGGCACACAGAATACTGTATGTATCATGAAAGTATATGATCAGTGAATGATATTTCTCAGGATTTAGGCATGTCTTACTCAAACACGTAAGCTTCACTGCAGTATCTTTTTTTTTTAGTATCTAGACTACTGTAGTTTGATGTGGTGTTCGCACAACATACTGTACAAAATGTATAACAAGCAGTTTCATAGAACAAATCTCAGATGTTAAGCATGGATGTGTTTCAGTGGGGAGACGAGACATTATTGACATATACTGTACCGTACAGTGTAAATATTGCTTTGAAATAATATTTGCAACACTGGCAATCCTGAACAACACAGCAATGTTCCAATGGAAATGGACTGATTTATTGATTGATTGATTGCTTTTATAGAAAGTTAATCAATCAATCAATCAATTTCTCACCAATCGGAATTGAGACTTCAAAAGTAATTTTGCGGAGCCTCATATTTTTGCTTTTAAAAAACAAACAAAACAAAACAAAAAACATATATATTACAGTGCATCAAAACAAAATTACTAAAATAAATGTCTAAAATAATTTGTGTAAACAAAAACGTAAATATGATAATCAGTATAAATATAAAATTTTTCCCTCAATGGCTATTAACCTAAGCTTGATGAGCCTGCATGCTATCTCAACTCTCTGTGCCAATAGAAACAGGAACTGATTTAGTGTCAGTCACTGTTTCCTGAACATGTGAAATATCCCCTGTTAGAAAAGAAATCTGCCTCTGTTATGATCTGTATGTGTGTGTGTGTGTGTGTGTGTGCGTTTCAATCCTCACAGCCCTCATCCTGCTTCACACTATATTTCAATAGTGCATTGATTGAGCAAGATTAGGGCTTTGTAAGGTTTCAGTATAAAAAGATGCCAATCTACTCTGTGTATTCATGTCAGCTGTGCTGCCCAGCTGTGTGGGCTCGAGAGAAACTGCCACATTTAGGACCAAGCCAGAACCATCGCACGAAATGCCGCTTACTGTGGAGTCTGCAGTCATTTCCGCCGGGCAGGATCAGAAGTGCTGAGTGCTTTTAAAAGCTGCCGGAAAACTGGATTGAGGAGGATTTTTTCTATAAATTTCAAACTGTTACTTAGGCAGTAGAGTAGTTAGCAAAGTTCTCTCATATGAAGGAAAGCTTCAGGGTCTCCAGTTTAATTCTGAGCTTCAGTTACTGTTTGTACATATTGAGTTTACATGTTTTAATTTTTTGCCTTCATCCTCCCCTACAGTATGTGTGAATTTGTATGTTCGTGGTATTTTGAGACGTCCTATTCAGGGTTTAATATGGTGATAATAATAATTATAATATATTAATATTATTAATATTATTAATATTATTATTATTATTATTATTATTATTGATGATGATGATGATGATGATTATTGATGATGATGATGATGATGATGATTAATAATAATAATAATAATCATCATCATCATCATCAATA
>JAQQZT010000036.1:30523907-30544122 GCA_030068275.1 Clarias platycephalus | reverse complement strand
TTTGTAAATGATTATTTCATCATTATCTAATCACTTGTAAATGCTTTACAACGGAACGTTATTCTAAAGTGTTACCATTAATTTTACTGTATTTTGCAATTATTTAACTTTTTTCATGAAAATATCGAATAATCTAACTTATCACATCTTATTTTTTTTATTGAAATCTTGTATTTTTGCAGTTTCTCCTGTATTTATTTTTACATGCTTTATGATGCTTTCTGTAGCTCATTCATGTCCAGCGATGAACTTATGGCGGGTTGCATTTGTGGAACTGGTACAGTTAGGGCATCAGTATTAACCCTCATGGCTGTCTTGGTACACAGTGTAATTAAAGTATGCCCATAAATTTTTCTATGCTGCACACTTTTAAACATATACAAAAACACAAACTGTTGTTAGAATACTAAGTACAACCAGAATACATGCAAAAATGTAAAAGTAGTGGCTCTGCTATGTGGAAGGGCTGCTCAGATATGCCACGCACTTGTTACATTGCCAAATGGGACAACCATGCTAAAGAGCCGCGTGAACTTTTAAAGAAATGGCCACTTTGAAATAATTTGGGTTAGAACCAAATATTTTTTGCCTCTAATTCACCTGAAACTCAAGAAAGGTGAAGGTTTTTGCTACGTATTTGAGACAGACGTTTTCAAGAGTAAATGATTCCATGATCAAGGAAGGTACTTTTGTTAGTTCAGAAATCAGATACACCATCAATGACAAGGAGTTTGAAAAGATATGGAAATTCTTTAAATTGCAAAGAACCAAACTACATTCAGCTGGTTAACAAACTTCTTGGAATACAAAACCATGAAATGAAAGATGTCGCTGAAGTTTTTTTTTTCTCTCCACATTCTGACTTTGATTTCTCTCCCAAAAATATAGGTGCAGTCAATGAGAAACATGGTGAAAGGTTTTACCAGGACATTGCTACAATGGAAAACGTGGTACAGTATCAGGGCAACTGGAATCCATCAGTGCTGGCTGGGTATGGTTGGACACTAAAACTGTCATGTTGGTTGGTGGAGGGATGCAGGCATGGCATAAAAGACTTTATAAATAATAAAAACACAAACAAACAAAAGAACAAGATTAGGCCCAAATCAACAATATGAGGAACTGTGGTGGTAAAACAGGGGAAACTAACAAAACCAGAATAGCATTGCTCAAAATAGGAAAACAGAAATCAAATCAGATGATAAGACGAGAAGAGTTGAGACATTAGACAACGCATGGAGCTTAACTAATGATACTGATTAACCTTTGATTAACAACAGCCGAGGAAAGCTGTGAATCTAAAGACAATGAACACTCGTGTCACAACAAAAGTTCCACGAGTCCCTGGGCGCAGCGCAAAAAGTCATGTTATTAAATACATTATGGTCATTAACAATTACTTTCTTTCTTTTTCAGAAGATTTCTGCATGATATAGTCATTCTGAAATTATGCTTATGTTCAGGTTGAAGGGGTCTAGTATATTCAATAAGAGGTTCTCCATTGTGTTCCGTAACAACAACACTAACAGTAGTGCGGTGCCAAATAACATTGTTAAGTTTAAAATGACGAGCTCCCAGATTGTTACGTTCAAAATAAGGGAATCATTGCTTTAAGTGTCTGCCACACCCCGATATGCTTACGGTCATGACTGAAACACTTGCTGACTGAAAGAGAGAGTGTGTACTGTATACGTGTACACGCGTACACACTGCCTGCATGGTGGTGTCTGAATGTCCTAGTATATTCACATAAAGAGAGGTATATAAGCACTAATCCGTTTCTGGAGTCTACTACATCAAAGCTATTTGCATGTTGTGTAAGATCTGGGGAAAAAACTAAAGGGTTAAAGTGAACCATAAGAAGTATTACCGTATAAGGAATGTGGAGAAAGAAGGCAGGGAAACCTTGGGATCAAACACAGAAGCGCTAATACATATCTATATTATTGCACTGATTCCAATATTTTATGGTTTCTACACAAGGAATGAAGTTTCTGGAAGAATGAATGGGACACTTTACGTATACTGTACATCTGCCAAACATTTTCTTTTGAGCACAGATGAGGTACATTTTATGGTTTCTCAGTAAAATTAAAAGTTAAGATAAATTTTTTGTTCTATTAAGAGAGAGAGTCAACAACATGAGATTACATGTGGAAAGAAAGCAGATTAGTGAGGGAACAACTATATATAGCTACTGTAATTTACACAATGACAGAAACTCATTAAAAGGGCCTATTATGCCAAATTCACTTTAGTCATCTTTAGACATTCAGATGGGTTTCCAGAAGAGAAAAACAAGAGAAAAATTCCCAGTTTTTTGCTGTTTCCAGTTTTTTGTATTGGTCAGGGGTTAAGTAATCCAATTAGATTTTCCTCCTAATGTGATCTCATATAAGTAGATACCTCTACTCACCCACTTGTTCCTCAGCTTTGTTGTTTTGTCTGCTGGAAGGGCGTGGCTCAGCAGTAGCTCATTTACATAGATACTGAAATGGCATATCTGGAGAAGGAGTGAAATAATGGGACTTTGAGGTATAAAATAAGGCATTATCTGAAGGGTATTGTAAACACAATTAAGGGGAGTTCAGAGACTTGTGTTGACATTAATATTGCATGATACTTTTAATATTGTTTCCTAATACTGTCAACATGAAAATTTTTCTAAACCTCTGACTTGCTTATTAGGGAATTCTATTTTGGGTGCTCCTGATTTTGGAAGCTCGGTCCACATATTTTGCTGTGGTACAGGTTTTTCTCCCAAATACCCTTCCTGATGCAACCCTCCACAGCAGCCCTTTATTTGGGCTTGGGACAGGCACAAGGGGGGACTAGTTCAAATTTACTAGTGGATCAGCTCACTTAGTGATACATTTATACATTTAAAATGTGTATTTAGAATTATAAATTAATGTGAGGCTGCCTTCTGACAATGTCTGTTGTTAATAGTGCTAAATTAAATTCAATTGAAGAAAATTAGACCACAAATGAAATGAAAAAAAAAAAAAAAAAACTGCTGAATCATTTTGGAAAAAGATTTGTTTAGTCATTGCCAAGGCATGTTCAAGGAAACCCAAGCATACTCTTTTGTTCTTATTAAATATAAGTCTGCAAATCTGAGAACTGTTTCTATCTCACAGAATCAAGGACCATTCACAAAGAAAGAAAAAAACCTAGACAAGCACCATACAACCATCTGCCTGTATGTAGAGGTTAATTAAATCAAGAAAAACTCTTTAAATAGCAATCTGTACAGATTAGAATTAGCGAGAAATTGTATGGAACATGCGATAAAAATAAAGTGATTACTTTCTTTGTCTAATGTATTATGCATAACTTTACTCAAATGTGTTTTAATGAGTTCTATTAATATCTTAATTAAATTATGCGAGATTGTGATCTTGAAAAAAACAACAACAACAACATAGAGCCACATGGAACGATGCAAGTACAAATTTCCATGCTTACAATTCCAGCATTTATCTCGACACTTCCTCCATGATGCATACTAGGACAAAGATTAATTTTAATCACAATACAAATTGAAGTGTTCAAGGAGTCTTGGATCTGACAGACAGGCCGTCCTGCCAGGTGGTGTCATGTCCATATGTAGGACAGGTACACCACGAGTACAAAATGGAAAGATTTTTATTTCAGAAAGAGAGGAAACTGACCCCCTGCTATGATGCTGACAGCTGGTTTGGGAAATTAACAAGTCATAGGATTGGAATCCGAGAGACAGAAGGTGAAAATGTTATAGAGAGTCTGCTGATGGACTTGACAGCAGAATGGTGGTACGATCGATAGATAGATACATAGATACATAGATACATAGATACATAGATAGTTAGTCTTGGTTTACGAGTACCATGTATCACGCATGTGGTTCTTGATTTGATGCCGAGCGTCACGTGATCACAACTGAGCCAACAGTTTTTCTCTTTCTTGCACTGCAGAATTGTGGGTAATCGTCTCCCCTGCTCGGTCTTAGTGCGCGTCTCTTACTGATATAATCAACATCCGTGCACGCGTGTACTGTTTACTACACTGTGACCACGTGTGTGTGTAAAACATAATTTATTTTGTGTCTGTATGCGTGTGTATACAGCACGCGTGTAAAGCAAAAGCAAGTCTCATTAGAGAGGTTAAAGATCAATTTTCTCTCTCTACTCAAGGCTTAGCCTGCTCTTTGTGTCTGTGTGCGCGCATCATTGGACACCGTGCCACACACGCAGACCCCTCCTACTTTCGCCTTCCCAGACACACACACAGTCTTTCTCTTTTCTTTTCCATTTTTTTCTATATTTTGCTATATTGTGTTTGCTATTTTGCTATACAGAATGTCTTGTTTGTATAGAATATTTTAATTTTTATCCTAGTTAAATTAAATTTTCTATTGTATTTATTTTTTATTCATATTTATTTCTTATCTATAAGCTTTATTTGTAAAGTCACGGGCAGTTGTATAAGCATTTTACTGCATATTGTACTGTGTATGACTGTGTATGTGACAAATAAAATTTTTATTTGATTCTTTTCAAAGGTAAAGTGCAGGTGTTTTATTTTTACTTTACAGCAGTGATACTCTTAGTGTGTCGCTCAATTGAGTCTCATTAGACAGATTTCTTGGTCATTTTCCAGATAAAACAGTGTTTCTGTTGTGTGCGCGTGTGTGTCTACTTACTTTAGCTTTTCTCTCTCTCACACACGCACACACACACACACACACAGCGAATGCACGCACAAACGGAAACACTTATCTGTCTGGATTTATTTTTACTTTTTTTTTTAAAGGTAAAATGCAGGTTAATTTGTTTTATTTTTACTTTATATTTTGTGTTAATTATTTTTATGTATAATTTTTTTGGGCTGTGGAACGAATAATTTGAGTTTCCATTATTTCTTATGGGAAATTTTGCTTTGGTTTACGAGTGTTTTGAAATACAAGCCCACTTCCAGAATGAAGTATCCAGAAGTTCCACTGTAATGAAATTAGAAGAAATTGACCAGTATGCATAATTGTGCAAGAAAATTGTTTATTTAACGGTAGACTCTGGAGCATCCAAAAAGAAGTTTGGATCTGCATTAGACAGCGACATGACCAAAATGTACACTTTTAACAGTAGATCCGATAGTGGAACTTAGTACAGTGTCATTTTTATTTATCGTTTGTTTTAAAGCATAACCTTAATATCACGGCAAAGTTTGTATTCTAGTTGGTGGAAATGGGCCTTTAGCACAATTCTATATCTACAGGGTGGGTGAAAAGTAACTAGACATAGTAGGTAATAAAGGTAATAAAGTCCACATTTCTAATACAAATTAAAACAAAATGTAAATGTAGCAAAATCGTTAAATTAAATCAATCATTTAAGCACAAATACATGATTGATGGAGTATAGCGACATTAGCAATTGACAGGAAGCATTAGGAATATTACAGGAACCAGGCATGAATTCTAAAACAAGACCTTAAACAATTTATTTCATTTTAAATCCATGTAACTTGTTTTAGAATTCACGCCTGCTTCCTGTAATGTAACACAGATATTTCAAATCTACTTTTACTGTATGGCTAATTTTAGCTGTCAGTCAAAAACATATGTGATATAAGGGTCAGAAATGTGCCACTCCCAGGAGGAATTCAGCAGTGTGTGGAAACTGAAGAGAGTAATGCAGAATTTTATCAGCTGCTGTTTTTTTTTTTTTTTTTTTTCACATTTCAGTGTTTTGAAGCTCTGTGATGCATAATGCATGTTGTGGAAAACAAACCTCTCACTCTTATCTTTTAGATTTATTGCATTTAGCCTCATCTCTCGATAGGAATATATATATTCTGTTTATCAGAGGTGAATGTTTTGCATGAAATTGTTCAGTTAATTACACAGTCAGTGGCTTTGATGTGGGCGCACATTTTTTTAATTAAGGAGAACAGGATTCATGCACTGCATGCGTATAGAGTTATTAATTTATTGAACTTCATTTTATTTCAGCAAAATGAGTCAGAGCTAAAAAATCTCATCTACTCTCAGGCTTTTACTTAGAGAATCAGTGCAGTGCTTTTTATTTCTTTCTTTCTTTTCAAAATGAGAATTAATGCTTTTGGAGTTAGATGATGTGTACAGTATGCAGGCAGCAGGAAATGCAAATGAAATGCTAATCAAATTGCATACTGTAAATTCTTATAAACATACTGGCCAAGTTGGCAAAATAACACATTCAGAGAAAACATACAAAAAAAACAAAAAACAAAAAAACTCCAGTAAAGTGCCAGAGAATATGATGACCTTTTAGCCAACAGCAGCTTTTTAACTTTTTGTCGGAATTAATATGACTTCTCTTTAAATTCTGTGTTACTTTTTAAAGACTCATGATTAGTAATGTTGGTTATTTGTTGGTTTATTGTACATGTTCATGCTGTACATTGAGTTCACCTTTAACCTATTTTACTGCTAGTATAATAAAATTTAATTATAGAACGGATATGGAAGAAGAATTTAGCCTAAATATCCTCAGGTAAGTGTATGAATTTATTCAATGTACAGTATACACAGTATATCATCAGTGATTAAAAAGCCCACATACTCTACATACATACAGTATATGACAATCTAATATAGTATATACAGTATGTCCGATATAACTGTTTATCAACATATACATTTAATATTATTTAAGTGTGTGTGCCAATCCATCTTATTGCGCACACATACAGTACACACACACACTACAGGCAATTTGGGAAGGCCAATTAGCCTAATCTAGTAGTCTTTGGAAGGTAACCAGAGTACCCGGAAGAAACCCACCAAGCATGAGGAGAACATGCACCCTCTATGCACACAGAGAGAGGAATTGAGCCTGGTCGGGAATTGAACCCTGGAGGTGCAAGGCGAACCACTACACCACTGTGCCACTCTTGTTTGTCACTGTTGCTCCTACACTTATTAGTCTGAACTTAATTGCAGAATCAGGGTAAGAAAAAGAATATTGGTTAAACTGAGAGATATTATCAACACTCTAAAGCCACATGCTGTGAAGCTCACTGTGGAGCACAAGAAGGACGTAAACTAAAAATGTCATGGTAAACACAAGGTCATTACTACAGGTCTGTCACAAGAGGACAAAGAGTACCTGACATTTAATAAGCTAATATTTACAGAAACAGTTATTTTAAATCATCTATTTAATTATGTCCAATGTTTATTTTTTTTCTCTTTTTCTCCCTTTACATTAGATTCAATAACGGACACTGCAGGAAATGCATGAATATAGTATATACAGTATAATAAGAATTAGAATAATACATCTGTATACCTCAAATACATACAACCTGCTGTTAGTCACAAATTGGTGTTGCAGGGGATTTAATGAAGATTTAAATAATAATAATAATAATAATAATAATGATAATAATAACAACCACAACTACTTCAACATCTGCATACACAGTATTGTGCTGGATGCTTTCTGAGAAAAGAGGGAGTTATTTTAATTTTTATTTTAAAAAGGTGCACTTATTTCCAAAAGAAGAAGAATATGAAGGGAATATATGTTTTGTATATAAATAAATAGATAAATAAATAGAAAAGCAGACCATATATTCAGTGCTTCAAGGCACAAAAAGTCAGAAATCGTTTATGCATTAACCATGACATTGAATTAATTAGTCTTTAAAATAGTTTATCATTATTATTATTATTATTATTAATAATAATAATAATAATAATAATAATAATAATAATAATAACAACAGCAAGAACAGCAACATATTAATAATAATAATTAAAATCAACAATATATTAATAATAATAATAATAATTAAATCAACAACAACAACAACAACAATAATAATAAATCAAACTAACAAACAAAAACAAACCTGTAGAAAAAATAAAACAATCCAAGAAACCAATTTGATCAAATGTTATATTTAAAAAGATAATATTTCCCACAAATAAACAAACAAACAAAAATATTGACGTCATTATGTTTAGCTTACCATTTAGCCTTCGTTTGTTATACTAATTAACTGCTAAAATCCAATTCTTTAAAAATAATCTCTCATTTGTTAAATCAAACACTCTAATCCTCACCCTGAATTAATTAGTTATCCTCTCCATCAGTGTGCCAAACGAGGCAGAAAACTCGCATGTTGTTCCATGTTCCTGCCAGCCGAATGAACTCACAGTAGCACCTGTGTGACATGTCGATTAACCTCACCCTTTTAATCATGTAAAAGAAGCAATCTGTGGAGCATCTGTTCCCACCAAAAGCCTGTTAGGAGTGGAGTGAAGAGAGCAACTGCAGTGCTAAAGTCTATTTGGATGCATTTTGGATTTTGAAAGCTGAGCGCATCCACAGAGAGTACGGAGGTGTGTGTCCAGCACCTAATCGACGTACTGTGCTGAGGAGGGACTAATTGTGGGTAATGTTGATGTGATATGAGGTGTGATATGTGATATGTTGATGTGATATGAGGTGGGGAAAAGCTGGAAAGAACAAATTGAACAACTCTAAGTGAGTGACTTTATTACGCCACTGCAGCAAATCCACCAAGATCGTAACTCCATCTATTATTATTATTATTATTATTATTATTATTATTATTATTATTATTATCAACATCACCTTGATTAACATAACCATGATTACGGTCATAGTGATGATTATCATCTTCATCATAATCATTATCATCAACGCACTATCCATGTCACAATAATCATCACCATCATTGTATGATCACCGTCATAATGTTCACTATTAACATCATGGTCATTCTCATTAACATCATCTCTCTCTCTCTCCCTTTTTCATGCATACTTAATTTCTCACTTATATATCCTTTAAAGCGTATGCTTCTATCTATCTATCTATCTATCTATCTATCTATCTATCTATCTATCTATCTATCTATCTATCTATCTATCTATCTATCAGAATGCTGAGATGAACTGAATGACACACGGAGGACAGGAGAACAATCCACTGCATACATGATGAACGTGATACAGAATGAAAGAGAATGATTTTCTTCGTCATTCAGGATGGAGAGGAGAGAGATGCAGCGGTGCTGAATTAGCACACAGAGCGCCATGACATTCTGTTACCTGTTTCATTTGTGTGTCTAAAAGATAAAATGAAAAGAAGATAGCTTTGTTCCCTGCACTCATCAAACCCCACTGTGTAACTTCCAACCATGAAGCGGAAAAATAACATGGACGTCTCCATGAAAGTCTGGTCTTATTATGTTTTTAATAGTGACAACTGGTTCTGTTTACTGTAGTGAACTCAAACTTTCACACAACATTTTGCACTGAAATTGTGTTTTGGTCTAGCTTAGCTTAGCAACAAGATAGATTAAGCGTAGTGATAATTCTAATGTTTATAATCATCCCAAACCATTTATTCTACCATTCTAACACACAGTATGACTGCAGATCAATCCCTGCTATCCATTATCACCCAAATGAGGATGGGTTCTCTGTTGAGTTTGGTTCCTCTCTAGGTTTCGTCCTATTGCCATCTCGGGGAGCTTTTCCTTGCCAGTGTCGCCGTCGTCCTGGGCTTGCTCATCAGGGACAATCTTATAATTTTGATTTGTTCACATTTCATACATACAGTACTTCAATAATTCTTTTGATTGTGTAAAGCTGCTTTGTGACAATGTCAGTGTGAAGTTCAACCAAAGTTTATCCAAGTAATACGTCTCCTGCTCTATAGTCAATACTGCTATAACCCAATTTGATAGGTGAATAACAATACTTCACACTATTGATTATGTAAGACTGATTTGATGTCACACCAAAAATGGGAGGGGAGGCTGGTACAGTAGTTGAAAGGACTTTCCCCAATTGACCAGCAGAAATATGTACTGTAGTTCAGGGCACATTTTTTTTAAGCAGGTAATACAGGACATCCAGCATAAGTCCCTGACTCGCCTTTGTCCCAAACCTGTGATTTGTCTTGCAGCTAAAATACCTGTCTGAACTACTGTTGCAGAAAATTAATCAACATATTTTGATCATAATCATAAATTACACAGCACTGTCAGATATAGATCTACAGTATACAAAAGGAAACATTAAAGGGAAGGCAGTGCCAGATTAGCATCTGTCCAGTTGTTCAGAGCACAGGGTTGTTGTTATGTTCTCATTAATCCATCATCACACTCATTACACACTATTAATGACCAGCCATGTACCATGGAGCGGTGTTTATGAATGAACATTTCCTGCTCATTACAGCCTTCAGCACTGACATGACAAACTGTGAGTCATTAGCGAACTCTAAACTCCCCCAATAATGACACATGCTGTTGTCAAAGGTCACAAAAGGTCATGGTCTGTAAGAAAAAAACATGATTAATGCATTAATAACATTAATTAGAATCTTAACGCCTTGAATGGAAAACATCTGCTTGTGTCGACACACTCATTCGTTGTTATGAGGCTGAAGATTTGGCAATTTTGTGTCATTAAAGTGAAAGTTGTTACTAAACATACAGAAGAAAAATATAAAAGACTTATAGAGTAATGTGCAAGGTCTTGACCCAGCCCTTCTTTCTTCAAATTTTACTTCCAAAGAGTCAAACATACTTGTATTTTAAATGTATTTTATTCTTGAGGAACAGTTCTCCAGGCTTCCTAAATGACTTTTTTGCTTCTCAATTTTGGTAAGTTTTTGTCTCTGATTTTCAGTCCAGTCCCGGTACCTGAGCAGTTTCAGAGGAATGTTTTTTTTTATTATTATTATTTATTAGGCCACAAAGTTACCTATGAATCATTCAAGCATTAAAAAACATCTAACTTAAGACATGACCCAGTGAGAAACAGGTACAGGTGATGAGAGATGATCAGGCCGGTGATTATTATACTGCTGATGCTGAATGCTGAGTGGTTGGAACAGACGATTGTACCTTCATGATCTTTGGGGCACTGGTGGCTCAGTGGGAGGTGTTTCTCCTGCCATGCGGAAGGCCCGGGTTCGATTCCCAGCCAGTGCCTGAACCCCCCAGCCACTGGATGCAGTGCCGGTCCCAAGCCCGGATAAAATGGGAGGGTTCCGTCAGGAAGGGCATCCGGCGTAAAAACCTGTGCCAAGTTGTAGTGCGGACTGGATATTCCGCTGTGGCGACCCCTTGTCGGGAGCAGCCGAAAGACCAACAACAACCTTCACGAACTTTGCAGCCTGTTGCAGGAAAACGTTTGTTCTAATTTCTTTAATTTAGTCATTTAGTCTACATCATTTAATTGAATGTAATTTATTTTTCATTTATACGTAATTAATTGGTTTTAGACTCATTGGTCTGTGAAGAACATATAAAAGAAAACATTTTCAATGACTGCACACTGTGAGCACTCCTTTACACTACAGACGTGCTGACATTGTACGTACTGTGTGTGTGTGTGTGTGTGTGTGTGTGTGTTTATATACTGTATGTGCATATGCGTGTACCTATGTGTGTGAGTTTTGTCTTCTCTGCACATGCTGTTACAGAGGACAACATTGACCATCAGCCACCTCCGACTTGCATTAGCCAGAAAAATCACAGTATGAGAAGAAATACATATGCAAGTACAGTATTCATTGGGATTGGTTTGTTGTTTAAACTGGTATGTATACTGTTCAGTGAGTCTTGTGTTCAATTTCAAATTAATGTTAAAATAAATAAAGATCATTAGTGATTAAATTAAAAAAAAAATTTGTTTATAATAATTGTTCAAGATTAATGTTTTTTTTTTTTTCATTCAAATCATGATTATAATTTTTTTTTCTTTTTAGCTCATATTAATTACAAAATGAATATCACTTATATTGCGTGTCAGTTCAGACCAAGTAATCTGATTGGACTAGAGACATTCATGTAGTGCTGCTAATATACTGATCAGAAGCTACGCTAATTCGTTTTCACCTGTTCTTTCTTTTTCTGCCCATGATGAGGCATCTGGAGATTGCACCAGCTCCAATAGACAGAGGACAACCCTGCGAGGATCCTGAAGCATCCAGAGAAGAACCACCATGCTTCATGATGGTTTGGAGCTACTGTACTGTACATTATGCTGTTCCTGAGCTCCCAGTGATCCAGACCCTGCCTTTTGCACCTGTCTGACTCACCCTGGTGCCGAACTGGACTCCATATTAACTTCATATAACAGACATCTTCTGTTATATTGAACTTCCAGCTGACTAACACACAGTATGTCGGCATAAAATTCATGCTATCCGTTATGACCCAGATGAGGATGGGTTCCCTGTTGAGTTTGGTTCCTCTCAAGGTTTCTTCCTATTGCCATCTCAGGGAGTTTTTCCTCCCTGATAATGGACGGTAATTGCACTGGGATGTTTAACTACCATATATGCATCACTGTTTTCTGCAACTATTAATTACACTAACTGTCAGTCGCAGAAAGAAGGTCCGTACGGTCCGCAAGAATTGAGTAGAGAGAGCAGCTACCTGCCAAAATCCACATTCACAACCTTTCAGCAAGAACGCAGATCTGATAACGTTATGTCATCCTAAAAAAACACATTGTCCCCTTAATAAATACTTCTAAGTCGTCAACACCTCTGCCCGTGTTCTTTTATTCATGGCTATACAAAGATAACTAGCTTCTAAAACAAGGCAGAATTCCAAATTCCTGATCAAGGGCACTATTTGGTATGTGGGACAATGGATTGTACACCCTAGCACACTAGCTTTTCATTTAACAGCCCATTTAACCCCAGAACCCAGAGGTTAACGGAGCTGATGTTCTAAAGCGGAATAAGTGGAAACATAAAGAGAAACTTATGAGATTTAAAGGACAGTCCACCACCTCCATGGTTTATTCTCCTCACATTTTGCCTACTGTATGTAGCACTGGTAAGAATTTTAAACTGCTATCACCCCTGTTAACTGTTTCTACCTGTCCGTCTCCAGCTCCACCAGTCGCGGTTAGTTAGTTCTGCCAGTCACAGTAGGATATGTTCTGGTGGAGAAAAATAACTGCTTAAATAAAGAAACAAATCATAATCTGCTGATAATAAATGGTGTTTGTTAAACATCTGTATAAAAGCAATATCAAACCTGAGACCTGAGAGCTGTTGTAGTGAATACCAGCTTGGCTATGAAGCCTTGGCTTATGATGCTGTGATGCCACCCTTGTGCCACAGCCATATTGGTTTTTATCACAACAGCATGCCCTCTCCTGTAAAAGTATTTGATAATTAAGATACAGTAAATTTCTGTTAAGTATTTTAAAATCTCAATAAGACACATGAATATTGGCTGGTTAACAAAAACATAACCCTATACAAGGGTTAAGTGAGTTCCATTTTTTTATGTATATTCTTGTCCAAAGTTTTAGAATATGAGTGCCCATGTTGCTCTAGTAAGGAGTAATGCCAAATTTCACTACGGATATTTTATTTTCCATTGTATTATTTATGTTATATATTAATTATTTAGTATATTTATTTTATTCATGTGTTTATTTATTATTGTATTTATAATATAAACAGAATATATGGTTTTGCTCAGGAGAGTGCATCAGACATTCCAAGCACGAGTATGGTCATTACTCAAGCCAACAGCCATGTGAAATTCAACACCCCAATCACAAGGTTTTCCTATTACCCCAGAAAGGTATTTCCAATATGAACAAATTCGAGGACATAGAAAATGCAGTTTTCCATAAAAACCGTGCCCTTCATCATGTCATTCATCAGTTTTGATAAAATCTTTAAAGAAGGCACATGTACAGTATGTGGAAATGATTGAGGCATAAAACAGTGAGGCATAGTTTCAAAAAAAAAAAAAAAAAAACTTCAATAAGTTTTTGTGCATACCACCAGTAATGAGAATGAAAGAAGAACGGAGAAAGGTCAGTGATGTCCTAAATCCTTTAGTGCTAACTGGAGCCAGTCAGGCTTTACACTGAAGGCCAGGTGAGAGACAATGAGAGGTGACTCTCCATCAACCAAGGTCTGGTCTCATCTTCTGAATTATTTCTCCCACGATGAATAATGTGTCTCTGCATGCTGTTATTGCTCAGCTTGATGGACAAGGTGAAACTTTAGGTCCTACATGACTTATTTTAATAACGGTGCACTGTCTTTTGGCTTTTCGCCATGTGTGACTCAGTGAGCTACAGTATATAATATTCAATCGTTTAGCTGGTTAAGCATTTGCAGTTCCCGGTAAATTTGTTTGTTAGTTAAGTTGACTAATCAAAGTGGTGAATTAATGCATAATAAAATTGCCTACATTCAGTGTATGAGCTTGATATTTTTTTTTGTCCTTGTTAACCTGTTTAAATAATCACAAGTCACAAACTAAAAGATTTTATTTAATCACATTTGGCTTTGATTACATCACACAATGTGGTCGCCAGTTCATGGGTGAAAATGATTCCTCATGTAATTCAGTACATTCAGGTCGTCAGCTGACTTCATTTTAGTGCCGTAATGTTGAGTCTCGACCTGAGCAACTGAATCAACCCCAGATCATAACACTGTCTCCAGAGGCTTGTACAGTGGACACTATGCATGATGGGTGCATCACTTCATGCGCTTCCCTTCTTACCCTGACACGCCCATCACCCTGGAATAGGGTCAGTCTGGACTTGGCAGATCACATGACCTTTTTCCGATGCTCCACAGCGGTTTCCAATCTTTAAGCGAGTCTCGCTAACTAGTGGTTTTCTTATGGTCACATGTGCGTGTGGAAATGCTCAGATTTTCACTGTCAATGTGTTTTTTTTACCATCAGCTTGACTTAAGCATTAACAGTAAGTTATCTCCATTTATGATTTTTCTCCCGACGTCCTTTACAAAAAGTTGACGGTTCAGCACTATACTTCCAGGGTTTTCTAAAATGTTAAAGGGTTCTTAACCCAGTTCTAGTCATTTCTAATCTCCTTAGTTTTCTATTCTTGATAATAATTTCAATCGTCTGAATTGGTGAGCAGTGTATTTGTGGAATTCTAGACTGCTATTAAATTGTTTGTGTCTATCTTATAATTCATATATAATTTTCTCAGTCTAGTTTTAATTGTCTCTTGGTTTTTTTTGGTATCAAAAGAATTTTTTTTTTTCCATTTTCACACATTTTTACTCATCAACACACCACTGAAAACCATATCTCGGGCCATTTTTGTCTCAATAACTTGTAAAACTATAAACATTTTATTTTTTAATAATCTGAGCAGGTGAGTAAACTGATTCCGAATATGAGGAACCTTTTCACTTTTCAAAACATTTAAATATAATTGTTACATATTATACTTCTTTTAAACAGGTTTGCATAACTTTTAGAGGTCTTCAAAATGTATCTGTTAATTTTAAAGCTGAAATTAATCTCTAACAGTTAATGGCTAACCTAATCCTTCTTAAGAGTGAGTTACGACTGGATTAGCCATTAGCTGCTAACTGCTGATCTCTAACCTAGTCACTAACTGCTAAACACTAGCTTAGCCAGGTTAGTCATTATCACTTAACCACTACCTGCTAGAGTGCCCTTATTTACTGTAGCTCATAACAATGGCAGCTAAAGAACAACAGACCTGGGCAGAGGTGAGCATTAAGCCAAGGGTCTGTCTCTTTGTAAGTATATGAGGTCACAATGGAGAGAAAATCTGAGTGGCCTTTTTAAGTCCCGTCCAATAAAAAAATGGAAAAATTACAAATATCATTTATTTTTCCACAATTAGATGTAGCTTCTAAAGTTAACTATATTCACTGATACTGTATAAATATGCACAGACATAAAGCAATAAATGTTGATCCCAATCCCAGCCGCAGTGGTGCTGATCTAAAAAATAAGGAGACTTCAGCCCTACCCATATCGCATGACTGGCTGGGTTTCATGCCTCATTAAGTGTTCGTGTTGTGCAATTTTCCACCAGAATGATACAAAGGAAACAGATCAGGAATCAAGACATTTAGCTGACCTGAATCTTTATTGTTCAACAAACAGTATTTAGAGAAAAGAGCAGGATGAAGGGATAATGAAAAACAGCTCACAGATTTTCTAACTGTGATAGCACTAGAATCTGCAAATAGGTACTGTACGTGTGCATTTGCCATCAAGGGAACATATTTGGCACCTTTAGTATGTATGGCCTGCACAATGTCAATGTGGTTAAATGTTGTACAATTAATGGTATCACTCCAGCTACAAAATAAGGTACAATTTGGTATCTTTCTGTCTGAGAGTGTGTAAATGGATTCTAAAGTATGTGAAGACGATTGTCCAAACAGTGTCATCCCATATACAGTATGGTTCTATGTCATATTCTAAATGGTTCTTTAGCTTTTTCTGCTGAGAAAATCTTGCAGGTAGTTTATTATACCCTACGCCAAAGTGTTTCCCTTTTAGAAATCATTTACATTTAGCCATTTGGCAAATGCTCTTATCTAGAGCAAAAAAGTGCTTTGAAGTTTATTGGATAGATAATTACACTGGATTACTAGGTTACTAACTAAGTGCCACCAATCAAACACATTTTTTTGTTTGTTTGTTTTTTGGGGTTGGGGGTTAGTCCAAGTATTGAAAAAACAGATACGTCTTGAGTCATTGTCAAAGACTCTGCTATACGGACATCCCTGAGAGATGGTGGGTCAAGGCAAGTCAGAGAAGTGGGATGATAGAACTTGTTGAAGATAGATTTAACGATGGGTTCGACTTAAATTCTAGGATCTGTTCCTTTCCATTCCAAGGATCTACAGTAGGTTATCTAAGACTGCCATTGCATGCTTTCCATTCAACTAGACTAGGACAAGCCAGATTGTTTATGCTCCTCTTTGGGCGCCACTCCCAGTTCCAGCCCTGGCTTCAGGTGTGGGATATGAGAATCCCAATTAAAAGCTTTCCAACAAGTACAATGAAAAGGTCTCAATCCATGAAATGAATGACAGGTAATCTCTGACTTTCCATGGTCTGACTATTTTAGTTTGCAATGCTGCAAAAGCATTCAGTAAAAACCTTACAAATGTTTACTTTTTCCTAGCATATGGCTAGTGATATGAAACATGCTACTCTTTACTGACTGGTTTCAAAACTGTCTGGGTTGGCAGCTCTTCCATCCACAGCTGCAAGGTCCTCCCTCCAGAGGATTGTGAGCACAGCTGAACTCATTACTGGCAACAACCTTCCAGCTTTACAGGACATCTTCCTAAAACAATGGCTGAGACAGGCTTACAAAATCACCACACACTACAATCACACAGATGACTGTTTACCCCGACTGTCGTCATCCAGAAGGTATGTCAGCATTCTTCTTACAATTTTATACTCATTCCCTGAGTACCTTCCAAACACTGGTTACCTACTGTATTTCCAAGGGCATCATTACCACATTACTGGTGCTTGAAAAAAGTGCTGTCACTGTGCAATACACTGATCATATTTATTACTTACTAGTACAGTACATCTAATTTAAAAGCATTTTTAAAAGATACCTTGTATTGATGTTTTTGTTTTCTACACTCAACTGTCTATAGAGGACTGCTCAGACACTACTACTAGACTACTAGTAGACTTCTAGATTGATACTCAGCTAGTTTCTGAGGCAGCTCAAGAAGTCTGACCTACCACAGTCAATGATGGTACATTTTTTTTTTACACCTCAATTGTGACCTGCTCCATCCCCATCTGGTACACTGCTTGACTGCCAAAGACACAAGAGCAGACTGCAGCTTATCTTTTGTTCTGCAGAGAGAGAGAGAGAGAGAGAGAGAGAGAGAGAGAGAGTGACTGGCTGCAGTCAGCCATCATTCTAAGAACTACAGTACATGACTCCAGGACAATAAAATGAGCTGGAAAGATTGTGGACGACTCCTCCCATCCTGGACATGGACCTTTTTTTTTGTTATACAGTACTACCCTCTGATATGGGGCTGCAGTCCATCAGGACCAAAACCACTAACCACAAAACAGCTTCTTCCCAAATTCAGCTGCCAAGAGGAACAAGACTAATCGACCTCCACTAACAAGAAGTCTTCTTTTAAACTTCTTCTATGTGCACTACATGCACCTACTCAAGAAGATACATTAATACAACACCCATGCATATGTTTTTCCCCCTTGCTTTTACAGTACATGTCTTTTACAATGTCCATTTTCAGTTTGGACCAACTGTGACTACATCTTCCAGTGTTTAGGATTTGAACTTTATTTTTTATTTTTACATACAATACATGCCATTATATTCTGCATATTTTGTATACACATGGGGCGTTTAGGTCAAATCAGGGTTTCTGGTGAATGAAGGCATAAAACCATAAAAAGAAAATAGATTAAAACATATTTGAAGGTGCAAACATTTTAAAGAAAGCTGCATGACAATCCCTGCCTCCAAACCCACTGCAGAGGTTTCTGTTTATATCCAGTGAGTTGAATGCCTGATTCTTGAAAATCAACAGATAACTTTTCACCAAGTTGCAGAAGAGACGCATCTGTCTGTGGAAACTGTACACACAATCAATCATTCACTTTTCACTTGCGCATTACAAGAACACGGCTGGGGATTATTGCCATAGTCCTGACCTCGCTCCAAGCCATTTCCACATGTTTGGGTCAGTAAAGGAGTTCCTGGGAGGCCAGTGTTTCAGAAGTGAAGCAGGCAATCTGATCATGGCTCCAGTGTACTGAGAAAACGTTTTACCTTGATGGTACAGTATTCAAGCACCAGTGTAACACTGGGATAAGTGCATAAAGGGAGTTTTTACTTTTATAAATGTGTTCTGTTATTCTGCACAAACAAAAAACCCGGTTTGACTTGAAATCCTGTTGTACATTTTGTGCACATAAATAAAATTTAACTGAAACATCCAAGGACACACCATCACCGGGAAATAATCAGCCCGGCTTTATCACGCCCCTCTCTGATTGTTTATTTCCTCAATAACATCACATCCCTAAGTGTTCCATTCCTTCAAAAGAACCTGAACATGAACAGGTTTGTTAAAGAGACATTATTGTTGTACTCACTGTACCATAAATGAACTCCCAGCTGTGAGATTACTGTAGCAGCAATTAAGTTCCTTAACCCTGTTAAACAATTGCCACACAAACATTAGCATTTAGATGATTATCAGTGATCGTGTCCCATACGGTGTACTCAGCTGCTGCAGGCCAACGATAATCTGCAATTGTGCATTACACAACCGAGCTGTTTATGCCCCTGAATGCATTAACAGTGTGCTAATGATTTCATTAGCATCAGTAAAGCAGGGCCATCATATTATTCAGGCATTTGCACATGGAATATATAATGAATCTATAACAGATATGGTGACTATTACACACTCAAGATACAAATTGTGCAGTTGAAGGAAATCTGAAGAGTGAATTCTAATGGAAAAATGCAAAAATTTTGTCCTGACCATGATTGATGCTACAGGCTGGATTAAAGGAAAAGAAAAGTCGTCACCTAAGTGCATTTTCACTCATTATTAGATGATAATAGACTGTGGTGATGTATAGGGGAGGGGACATATATTATTATTATTATTATTATTACTGTACTACTATTATTTCCTGGTATGGTTTTGCTCTACTTACTGCAAATCAATACTAGTACAAATTGTACTGACAAATTGTTTGTATTCTGATGGGCGTGGTCTCTTTCAGGCTGACTCTTCCCCAATTACAGAGCACAAGGGTCAGTCGATTGCAGACGAGATGCATCTGTCTGTTGAAACTGTACACACAATCATTCACCTACACCATTTTTACATTACTGGAACTCAGCTGGGAGTTATTGCCACATCCCTGTACAGCCCTGTCCTCGTTCAAAGCCAGTTCTATACATGTTTGGGCCATTAAAGGGGTTCCTGGGAGGCCAACGTTTCAGACGTGAATCATGTCAGTCATGGCTCCAGCGTACTGAGAAATCTTTCTACCTTGATGGCATTCAAGCATTAATGAAACTCTAGGATAAGTGCATTAGTGTATCTGGGGATTATATAGAAAAGTAAAGGGAGATTTTATTCTTATAAGATAACTCTGTTTTCTGTTATTCTGTACAATCAAAAATTCTGGTTTGACTTCAACGGCCCTTATTTAAAATAATGCATGATGATTTATTAAAAGCTTTCCTCATTCTGACAATCAAATGGTCCTGTATTACGTTCTGTGATGAGTTTAAATATCTAAGAAGCTAACTAAATAGAAATAGGTAGATAATTGTAAATTAATAATTAGTACAGGAAGGAAACATAAATATATGTATATA
>JAQQZT010000036.1:30398131-30410717 GCA_030068275.1 Clarias platycephalus | reverse complement strand
ATCAGCTTGAATCAGTCGGCCCATTCTCCTCTGACCTCGAGCATCAACAAGGCATTTTCGCCCACAGGACTGCCGCACACTGGATGTTTTTCCCTTTTCACACCATTCTTTGTAAACCCTAGAAATGGTTGTGCCCAACCCAACCCAAGAAAAAAGTTAAATGTGCAACTTTACTTCCTCTTAATTGCCTTAATGTTTTCCATATCAGGCCATCTTGGAAAGTCATAGGAAATGTACAAATAATGATTCAACACGACTTTTAATAAAGACAATTACATCAACCTCCTTTTTTCTTGTTTAGTTTTTGGTCATGTTATACTTAAACAGTAAAAAAAAAAAAAATTAAATATAGAATTTACATATTTCATAAAAAGCCCAAGTTTTTTTTTGTCAAGTTAGTGACTTTTCTTTCTCATGTTTATAACAATCTCCAGATAGCAGCAATGTTCATTTATATTTTATATCTTTTTGATTGGTCTCCCATCTGCTTTTCCATCACTTCTACTGAACATTATGTCCAAACACAAAAGTCCCTGTTTTTGCCATATTGTTTTTATTTATCTCTAAACAAAGCCCAGGCCATGTGTCTTGCAGAACATTGGCAAATATTATTATGGCGAGAGCAAACGGCAGTTTCCACTCCTGTTGAGACCTGAAACTGTGCAGCTCGTGTCCCCATCCTCCGAGCTCTACACATCGTGAACAGACTTTTAATATTTTAATAATAGATAACAATCATGGACCAACATCTTATTACCAGATACAATACGTGACATTTCCAATATGTGCAAGGTCACTGAGAAATGTGGGGCAATGGTAAAGATTTTGTCAGAAAATTAATGTGGAATAATTTAAAGCAAAAAAAAAAAAAAAAAAAAAACCGAATTGAATGCAATGATTTTAATGATGGGTGATAATTTTAGTAGTTATTTAAACTCATCTCCCAAAAAGTTTATTTTATATATGAATCTCAGTTTCTGTAATTACCACATTTTGTAATTACAAATTTAAATCAGCCTTTTATTGTGCAGTAAACTATAACAAAAATGCTAAGAAATTTTGCACTGATGGGCCAGAAGATGTTTCTGTATGATTATTTATTTTGGCTTGTGGTTTTCTTTTTAATTAACAAATTAAATGATCAAGATAAAAAATAATAATAATAATAATTAATTAATTAATTAATTAATTAATTAAGCATAAATAAATGGTATATAATTACATAAAATTCAAAATGCACAAACTACACATATATAATTTAATAGAATTAAATATTCTGTTGAGTATTTTCATGTAAAAATTGTAATTAGTATAATGAAGACATATTTAAAAATATTTTTATATTGCTCAAACTGCTTTTTAAAAATATACTAACAATCTGACTAACAGGCTTTATTTTACTTACTTGCATGTTGCAAAGTAATTTCTGGAGTCTGGAGAGAAGACTGCTCAGAAATTAGCTAGGCCTTTTATAGGGATCAGTGCAGGATGTAAAAGGGAGCATTAGGCATGACTTGTTCCTCGCAAATAGGATGAAAGAAAAGGATGGAACCAGGTGCAGGAACTGAAATTGATGTTGTGAGTGGTGCTTATATGACTGGGAGAGATGGTTTGGATGCTAAACAGTGGCTCGGATAAAAAGAAGACCCATCGTCTTAAAAAAAGATGTAAGAACACTAAAGTGTTCTTTCAGTCGCATCACTAAAACTAACAACACCTCACCTAGCGATCAACAGAAAAACAAATCCATAAATAGATAAGCCAAATAAGCTATGGTAAAAAAAAAAAAAAAAAAAAGTAAAAAGTAAAAGTCACATTTGTTCTAGATTAATTACATATTATATTAACTAAAACATTTCACACCTTTTGAAAGCTCTCTAATTTTGATTATTACAGCTTACAGCTCATAAAAAATTATATAAATATAAATATTAGAATATTATTTAAGACATCAAAACATGATTTACAGTGAAGAAATTATAAATACTATCGTAATTTATAGACTCAATACTTGGTTGGGGCTCCTTTAACACAACTTACTACATTACTGCAGCATGTCATGCAGTCGATCAGCCTGTGGCACTGCTGAGGTGTTATTGTAGACCAGGTTGCTTTGATATCAACATACAGCTCATCTGTGTTTGTTGGGTTGCATATTTTTCATCTTTCTCTTGACAATAGCCCATAGATTCTCTATGAGGTTCAGGTCAGGTAAGCTAGTCAGAGAATCAAGTCCAGTAATATCATGGACACCAAACCAGTTAGTGGTAGTTCTGGCATTGTGGGTAGGTTCTAAGTCCTGCTGGAAAAGGAAATCAGCATCTCTATAAACATAGTCTGCAGGCAGAAGCATGAAGTGCTCTAAAATCTCCCGGTAAATGGCTGCACTGACTCTGAACTTGATAAAACACAGTGGACCAACAGCAGAAGATGACATGGCACCCCAAATCATCACTGACTGTGAAAACTATACACTGGACTTCAAACAACTTCTGTGCCTCGCCATCCTTGTTCCAGACTCTGTAAAATTTTATTTCATCTTAAAGGAGTACTGACAACAGTCCAGTTCTTTTTCACATTAGCCCAGGTAAGATACGTCTGATGTTGCCTTTGTTGCATTTCGAATGGCTTGATGCAAGGAACACAAAAGTTTACAGTACATTTTGATTAATATTTCTAGGCGTAGTGGCTCTTGATGTACTGACTTCAGACTCACTCCACTTCTTGTGAAGTTCTCCCAAGTTCTTGAATTGATTTTGCTTGACAATCTCTTAAGACTGGAGTTATCCATGTTTGTGCACTTTTTCCTGCCACACTCTTCCTTTCCAGTCAACCTTTCATGAATATGCTTCAATACAGAACCTTTTCTAGATGACCCTTAATTGGAGGGCGTCAATGACTATCTTCTGGACAACTGGTAACTTAACATCTTCCCCCCTGGTCTAAGCTAGACCAAATGATTTACAGTATTTGCTTATACTGTATCAATAGTAGGAGCATTGTCGCCTTGAACCTCCAGGTCCCAGGTTCGATTCCCACCTTGGGTCTGTGTGCATAGAGTTTGCATGTTCTTGGTGGGTTTCCTCTGGGTACTCCGGTTTCCTCCTACTGTCCAGGGTTTACCCTGCCTTGTGTCCTAAATCTCCAAATCTCCTAAACAAAAGGGCTTGAAATAGTTCACTTTATATGCAATGAATCTAGACCATATGAGTTCCACCTTTACTGTACATTTCATTATGTGAAAAAATTAAGTATTACTGTATACTGTGAAAAGCATAAAATCAGTTGGAAGAGGGTCACCGCAAATATCATCACGCATAGGCTAAAGCAGGAAGTTGCATTATTATAAAAAATAAAATAAAAAACAGCTTTGGAAGAATGAAAGATGAAAAAGTCTTCTAGATCTGCAACAAGTACTTTCAAGGATTCAAAAAGATAAGGGTAAAAGTGTTGTTTTGGGCATGGCTGGTGCAGGATGAATGAATGGATCTCAGGCTCATGAAAGGTTTGATCAGTGTCCAGAGTAACAAAAATAGTCAAAAAAAAATTTGTGCGGCAAACGCTAAAGGAGTGGCCTGCAGGCAGGGTGACACCACAAGGCCCAGGCACTTCAAAGCCAGTTAAACTGAACAGTGCCATTTGATCACTGCATGGAAGAGAGTGGCTAAAGAACGCATGCAGTGGTGCATCTGTGCCAAGAACTAGCTTTCATGACCCAAGGAAAAGGCCTCTGTGTTTGCATTCAAGGCCCTGTTCCCCATCGGGGTAAGTCACCCGGATGTTGAAAGTCACAAAGGCTCATGCCGAGGTCACGCCAATGGGAGGCTACAGCGAGAGGAGAGCCGCTTTAAAAAGCCTGCAGGAGCCACTGCCCAGAGAATCCACTTTAAAACCAGACAAAATACCCAAATTGTCTAGACTAACTGAGTGTGTCCAGGATATAAAAGATTGGATGACCGGTAACTTTCTTTTACTAAATTCAGATAAGACAGAGAGATTACTTATTGCCCAAAAAAACAGTACACAACAGCTCTCACAATTCAGCTTGCATTTAGAAGGATGTACTGTTACTACTAGCTCGACAGTGAAAGACCTGGGTGTAATATTAGACAGTAACTTGTCCTTTGAAAATCATATTTCCAATATCACAAAAACAGCCTTTTTCCACCTTAGAAATATTGCCAAGCTTAGGAACATCTTATCCGGATCTGATGCAGAAAAGCTAGTTCATGCATTCATGACCTGCAGACTGGACTATTGTAATGCATTACTAGGTGGATGTCCCGCATCCTCAATAAACAAGCTACAGTTAGTCCAAAACGCAGCCGCCAGGGTTCTCACTAGATCAAGAAAATATGATCACATAACTCCCAAAATATTATCATGCCTATACTGGCTACCTGTTCAGCTTAGAATTAATTATAAAATAGTGTTACTTACATACAAGGCTTTAAATGGTTTAGCTCCCACATATCTAACCAGTCTTCTGATACGCTACAATCCACCACCTTCCTTATGATCACAAACCTCCGGACTTCTGGTAGTTTCCAGAATATCAAAACCTACAAAAGGGGGTAGGGCATTTTCATATTTAGCTCCAAAGCTTTGGAATACCCTTCCAGACAATGCTCGAGGCTCAGAGACAGTTTGCCAGTTCCAAGTAGACACAAGACGCATCTCTTTAATCTGGCATACAGGTAATTCATCCCATAACCTACACATGCTGCTCCCAGTGATCCAGACCCCATGTGCCCTCTGTACCTGCTCACTCATCCCTGTGCTGAACTGGACTTCATGTTCATTTAAATAACTTTTGGTATATTGATCTTTCAGCTGCATAACACACATGATATTATATAATTTCTATCCGTCATCACCCAAATGAGGATGGGTTCCCTGTTGAGTCTGGTTCTTCTCAAGGTTTCTTCCTATTGCCATCTCAGGGAGTTTTTTTTTCCTTGCCACCGTCGCCTTTACTCTTGGCTTGCTCATTAGGGACAATTTCATTATTATCTAGACACATTTTTCTCACACATAGACACTTCCATAAATTTTCTTTTTAAATTTTCTTTTCATTTTTGTGAAGCTGCTTTGAGACAATTACCATTATTAAAAGCGCTATATAAATAAAATTGGATTAAATTGAATTGAATCTGCCACTCTAAAGTCGCCAACTTGCACATAAGAGTGGCATGTGAGTGGGGCCCGCACACTGGGGACTTCAATGGTGAGCTGTTTTTGCACTAGCCTGAGCATGCTATGAATTAAATATTATGAGGTTGTATTATGTAACCATGATCATTGGAACAGACCTACTCAGTCAAGAATATTTTTCTACATTGGGGAACAAAACAAGAATGAAATAACAAATATGAAATATTGTGCAGTATAAATATTTATACAAGGCAAGGCAAGTTTATTTGTATAGCACATTTCATACACAATGTGCTTTACATAAAAGAGAAGAAGATAGTTATAAAAGAAATAGAAAATAATAGCATTTAAAATTTAAAATAGCTGTTTAATAAAAATAAAACAGTAATGACACTATTTAAACGTACTTAAAATTTAATTTAGAAACAGTTATATAATTAATTATATAAATGTTATAAAATAAATATTTTATAAATATATAAAGAATTATATAATAATAATAATAATAATAATAATAATAATAATAAAATAAAGTAAATCTAAAATACAGTGCATATACATACAATATGATGCATATACAGTACACAGTATATATACTGTACATCGATTCCCAGCCAGTGCCCAAACCCCCCAGCCACTGGACGCAGTGTCGGTCCCAAGCCCGGAAAAAAAAATGGGAGGGTTGCGTCAGGAAGGGCATCCGGCGTAAAACCTGTGCCAAGTTGTTGTGCGGACTGGATATTCCGCTGTGAGCAGCCGAAAGACCAACAACAACAACAACAACAACAACAACAACATACTGCATATGCTTTATTTAGTGCATATACACACACACACATGCAAACACATAATTTCCCCTTCCTTATAATCTCAGAGAAATGTATATCACTTCTTCCCTTATCTGCTGAGCCTCACCTTTCCTGCTCAATGCATTATGGGAAATCTTGCTCGCTGCAGCTTGCTGACCTCAGCATTATGATATCCAATTAGTGTGATTACTTTTTTCCCTGATTGTTGTAAAAGAGACCAACACTTAATGTCTGTAATACGTTTTCAGTGATAATAATGAGACTTGCTGCATGTTTACAATTGACATGGTTCCACGTTCTCTTCACTAAGATCAATCACGAGTTAAATAAATAATGTCTTCACAATGAGAAGTGTTCATGAATCTACTCCTCGTTATAGGGATCTCCCACATTTTCCAACAGCTACCAACCAGAGAGGGCAAAAGCTATCATTAGGCATATTTTTGACCTGCTGCTGACACAATGCCAGGGGATGGTGTAACACATTCTGAGATAAATGAGCCCATTTCTACCTGCATGAGCCGACATGCACTTGTGATTGGCTAGTGTCACTGTGATTGATATGGGAGAGAAATTATGCTACCCCTCTCTGTTGAGAACATGGCCAATTTTCCTTCCTTCCTTCCTTCCTTCCCTCCCAAACCCCCCGCCCCCAGCTATGGATGGCTGTAGCATCATTGGAACTCACAGACTCCTGTAACCTTTTAATTTCAATATATAGAACTTAGTTTATTACTTTGCTATAATATTTATAACTTTGTTTATAATATTTTGCTATATTTAACTGGTGTTGGTGCTGTTGGGGGTGGCAGGACTAAAAACCAACAAACAAAAACAAAATCACTTGTTTGTAATTTTATATCAAGCAAAGAATAAATAAATAAATACATTTGAAACTCTAAAAATAAATCCATGCTTTTGTGTTGTGTAGATATTTCTACTACCTTAAACAGCCAACTAGTTGGTAGACTTCTATATTGTTCATAAACTTAAGTTTGAACTTTTAAATAACTGAATGCATAAAAATAATCTGCTAAAGATTCTGCTGAATGTTGTCCATGTTGTTCCTGCAGACGCATTTGATTGTGTGTCTGTTAAAGACTTCTCTCGTATTGCAGTTTTCATCTCACTTTCATGTCATAATTTGATCAATTCCCGTAGATAGTATAAAACATAGTAAATGCAGTCTGTTATATCAGGTACATCACATGGATTTCTGTCACAAATCAGATTTGTCAGATTGGTCAAGGTTTGGATGTGAATAGAGGAAACATTTAATAATTCATTCACGTCAGCGGGCTGCCACTGAAAATGCATTATTTATATCAACAAACATGAGAAAACCAGTGCTCTCAGCTCTCCAAACATCATCTTTAAACTGTAATAAATAAGTAAAAAATGCTATTTATTGAGAAATCATGGCATCAGTGGGTAATGTATTAAGACAGTATCTCAGCTTAAGGGGCTTCAGATTGTTCTTTGAATTTTATTTGCTTCCTTGCTTCCTCCTTTTCTTACTCTTCTTCCTTATGTCTGTATTTATTGATTGATTGATTGATTGATTTAATTTCTAGTGTTTCGTTAAATTACCAAATTTGGTGGTTAAACACCTTATTTTATTTTATATAGATGCTTCATAAAGTCTGTCATATGAAATAGTTGTCTGTAATTATAAAGCCTCTTTAAAACACTGTTATTTATTTTCTTTAAAATAAAGTTGCTCAGACTGTACTACAGATTATAATGAACTTATAAGGTACTTATTCATTCTAGTTTCTATAGTAACAGTTTACATGGGTGCATGTACAGTGGATTTTCAACATACACTGACAAACAGACAAACAAATAAACATTTTATTTAACAAAGAAAATATTAACCACCATGATTTTGACAGGAACTATTTTTGTAAGAAAAAAACCCCCAACAAGATTCAATCTCACTATAAATGTTTAAAAGCGTATAAGTGAGTAGTATAACAGGTTGCACAACATTATAAAACCTACTGACCTTAATGACCCAAACATGTGGTAATGGCTTGGAGCGGGTCAGGAGTATATTGTAGTTATTTATAAATAGATAGATGAAAACATATTCCAACTGGAATCAGAGAAATTAATAGCATGTTATAATTGTGATT
This sequence comes from Clarias platycephalus, assembly GCA_030068275.1. Classification (NCBI taxonomy): domain Eukaryota; kingdom Metazoa; phylum Chordata; class Actinopteri; order Siluriformes; family Clariidae; genus Clarias; species Clarias platycephalus. Next base: position 30,402,616 of record JAQQZT010000036.1, on the reverse strand, counting down.
GCATAGTGGCTGTTACTCACAAGGGACACAGACTTTCTGCTATGCTTTCTGGATTTCTTTCAATTTTGTCTTTGTGTACACCACCAGTCAAAAGTTTAGACACCCCTTCTAACTCCGTGGTCTTTCCTGATTTTCTTTCTACACTGTGAAACAATGCTGAAGGCGTTTATTCAAAATACACAATGATCTCCTTTAAACAGTTGATATTGAGATGTATCTGCTACTTATGCTCTGTAAAGTTTCATAACGTCTCTAATCTGAGGTGCTGTTTGTTAATTGGTGATTTCTGAGGCTAGTAACTCTAAATGAACTTCTCCTCTGCAGCAGACGTAAGTTTTGGTCTTGCTTTCCTGGGAAGGTTTTCATGAGAGGCAGTTTCATCATGGTGCTTTGCATGGGTTTTGCAAATGCACTTGACACAATATTGATCTTGCAAGGACTGTTCCAGAACAGCTGACCTGGTGGTGTCCAGAACAGCTGACTTTTATGTCTTAAAATAGCAGGCTGATGTAACTTAATTAACTAATGCTACATGTATTATTTCATAATAAAAATAAAAAAATCTAGTATTGTTCTAGAATGTAGACAAAGTTTTTTGACTGGTACTGTATGTTTTGTCACAATGTGTATTATACAGTAAACAATTTGTGTTTAATCATAACATTTTGTCTGTCATTTTCGAATGCATGGGAAACTATTAGAAACAGTGACTGACAATGGAAAGAAATTATTTTGTCCAGTTATTTTACTATATTGTAATCAGTGTTGGGGGATGTTACTTATTTAAAGTAATTAATTACATTACAAAATTACTGTCTTTAAAAAATAATCAGTTACATTGCAGCGTTACTTTCTGATAAAAGTAACTAGTTAGAGTACTTTTCCATTGCAGAAAAGGAAAACTCCTTTTTGATTCCGCATTCATGTTGTTTTAGTCAAGACCTTTATAATTATTGTACCATAATCTGTACTAATACTTATCTCACCTATGCAGTTTCGCGCAGTGGCCGTAAAGACGGTTCATCATGATTCACTGCGAGTTTTGGTGCTGTGATTATGTTTCCATCTTTCTGCGCGTCAGTCCTCGCCTAGTCAAACCGCATGGGTGAGAGAGGGGTATAACAGCAGGAATAACATAGGGGGGCAGGTTATCGGGGGCGGGGCTTTCACTCACACACACACACACACACACACACACACAATACCGGATTGGAAATCACTGCTGCCTGGCTTACTGATTACATAAATTGTCTGAATAATGGATTAAAATTTTGAAAAAATAACTGAGTACTTCAATGGCGGACCTAACGCGTTAGAGTACTTGTTACATCAAAAAAATAATCCAACTACTCTAACGCGTTACTTTGTAACACGTTACACCCAACACTAATTAGTGTAAAGTAAAACCAGCCTAACCTTTCTCGCAAATTACTTGTACAATTATTATTATTATTATTATTATTATTATTATTATTAATAATAACAATAATAATACTACTAATAATAATAATAATGGTAAATATCCAATAGACATTGATATAGCTTGGAATAGTTCAGCATGAACTTCTAGGAAACACAAATATACCCATAACAACACTGAAATGGTTTTCTATTCTCAAACAAGGCAACAATGTAAAGTGGATGTACTTAATTTGTTAAGAAACCCAGCAGAACAGATGCTAACAGGCTCAATTAGCAATGCAGTGGATTGTGTTTAGGGAAGAAGGGAGCACTTAGGGCACTATGGAAACATGGTGTACTTACACATACAGTATTGATTAAAACATGGTAGAAAAGTTTGCATTGCAGTGAATCTGAACAATGTTAATGTATTATATTTTAATAGATCTTAATTGTAAAAATGTTCACCGGCATGCATGCTCGCATACATACCTTCTGTCATGTTGGTCAATTTTAGAAGTAATGTGTACATATTGATTTACTATTCTGTTTAAGAACAACAGCAAGAAATTTATTGAGCTTGCTTGTCAGGGGGCATGGCTCTTGGGTTTAAGATAGATCCAGACGTAGGTGCAGAGGCTGGGTGTGAATTCCTTTTTCCTCTTGAGTGAGGAGCGCTCAGTAGAGGTGTGGCCGTTAAAGCAGGTGCGTGAGCTCGGAGCCATGAATCCGTCAGCATTGGAACTGTGCCAAGAACATAGAGCTGAGTTGTAATCGAGGAGGTGAGCACGCAGGGTCAGAGTCATGAAATCCGTCAGCATGGCATCAGTATAATAACGTGGAGAAAAGTTATAGTTGAGAGAGAACGAGCGTTGTGTCGATTGAGTAGTCATGTGAAATCCATAAGCGTGGTTTCAATGCCGAGACATGAAGATGAGCCATAGTCGAAAGAGCGCGAGTGTGGATCAGAGCAGGGAAATCCGTCAGCGAAGCAAACAAATCTGAGTCGTGAGGACAACTTATGAGGACAAAAGTCCTCATAACTTAGAAGACAATTTACGATGCGTCGTAGCTGGGACACATGGAAGGTGGGTTGAATGCATTGCATGGAAGAGGGAAGTAAGAGTCAGACAGCGCACAGGTTGATTATCTTGCGTACTGTGAAGGGGCCGATGAAACGAGGAGAGAACTTACATGAAAGTGTCTTTAGGGGGATGTCCCTGGTGGTGAGCATGACTCTGTCCCCTATGTGATACCTGGGGTCTTGGAGCGATGGCGGTCCGCCTGTCACTTGTATGAGGCAACGGCTCGTAACAGGAATCGTATTGCTCGTAGCCACGTCTGTTCACAGTGGCAGACAAATCATTGGGCTGAAGGGACCTTCGCCTCTAATTCTTGGGCTGGGAAGAGCGGAGGTTGGTAGCCTAAGAAACACTGAAATGGGGACAATCCCGTCGAGGCGGAGGGTTTTGACCCAAGGGAGGAATTTGCTCGGGGAGTTGAAACCCGAGTAGTCATGCAGCAGAGGGAAGCCTCTAGCGCTTGATTCATTCGGTTTGTCCATTGGACTGAGGATGGAAACCGGACGATAGGCTGGGAGTAGCCCCGATGAGCTTGCAGAATGTGCCCCAAAAACAAGAGGTGAACTGAGGATCCTGATCCGAAATGACGTCCGTTGACCATGAAGTCGAAATATGTGGAGGATTAATTGCTCTGTGGTCTCCTTAGGGAGGAGAACGAGATGCACAGATTTCGAAAAGCGGTCGACAATGGTCAAATTGCAGGTGTTAGCATCAGACGGGAGTAGGCCAGTGACAAAGTCAATGGGAGATATGGAACCAAGGAAGGCGAGGCTTCGGTAGGGGTCTGAGATGGCCGGCCGATGGTCGGTTGTCAACCTTACAACGGGCATAGATGTCACAGGCTGCCACAAATCTGGGAACGTCCCTCCCTAACATGGACCACCAGCATAGTGTATGATTAAGCGGGTCCGGGCCACGCCTGGGTGGCCATTCCAAGACCTGTGAGAGTAGGTCAGACAGCAATTCGGGGGAACATTACTTGGTCTGGGCTCTTGGGCCTCAGGGCCTGCTGAACCTTGGTCTCAATGCCTAACTTCAAGCCTGCGATGAGACAATGGGATGGCAAAATGGTGTTGCATGGCGTAGGGTCCTGGGAAGAGGGCAAGTGGCATGAGGGGGCATCTGATGTTTGACGTGCATTGAGTCTCTTGGCGGTGTGCAGGTACTCAAAATTTCTCTGGTCGGTCCATATTAAAAATAGGAGCTCTGTTCCCTCCAGCCAATGTCTCCACTCCTCCAGAGCCAGCTTGATGGCTTGACGGCATAGTTCCTCTGGAAAAATGGGTCGGGGAAAGTGAGGATGGGAGCAGAGGTAAACCTCTTCTTAAGGTCGGCAAAGGCCTTATCCACCTCCTCATTCTAGTAGAATTGGGTCTTAGAGGAGGTCAGAGGGCAGTGACTGTACCCACGGATGAAGCGACGGTTGAAGTTGGCGAAACCCAGGAACCACTGTAGATCTCGCTGCCAGGTTGGAGTGGCCCAGTCGGAGACTGCATGGACCTTGGCTGGTTCCATCTCAAACCTGGAAGGGGAAATAACAAAGCCCAAGAACGTGGTGGAGGATGTGTGGAACTTTCACTTCTCTGCCTTGACATAGAGGTTATTCTCTAAGAGCCTCTGTAGAACCCACTGCATGAAAAGACGTGTATCTACAAGTACCACTGAGCGTATACATCAAATTCCACAAACCTAGGATACTTCCGGATTTATATCAATTCGACATTACCCAGTGACTTTCCTGTTATTATTTGATTGGTCACACTTTTTATTTAGCCCAACCCAAGCCCTCATAGCTTAGTGACTTGATTGGTTATTGGGCAGGTATGTAGACGGACCATATACACTCCCCACCACTGTACTATACATCCCCCACACCCTTTAAAAACTGAGAATAAAATTGATTCAGAAATGTTTTTATTAAAAGAGCTGGAAGAGTCAGAGAGTAGCAAAGGGGACATTTGCTGATCTTACGAGGCAAAGAGGTCCACCTCTGCTAGCTGAA
>JAQQZT010000036.1:30385112-30395864 GCA_030068275.1 Clarias platycephalus | reverse complement strand
TTCGGAGAAGCTGGCAGCGTGTAAGCTACTGCCAAGCATGTCTCCCTGGCTACAGGATTCAATCATTGTGTTTCAACCGCGTGGGTTTTCCACTTCCGTGAAACCACAGCGAGCACCTCTGTTAATTCAAAATCACAGGCTTGCTGGTAAAAGGGGCTTAGCACATGTTCCCCTCCCAAACAGAGCCATTCGGCATCAACACGTTGCCCTAGCTCACCTCATTTTCTTAGAGTGGAGTCTTAACGCCACAGAAAGCGTCCTCCTTCCTACACGAGGTATGACGTTGAATGTTCATCCAAGGGCCAATCCCCAGAGGCAATAAGGGTTACGCGTCGAGAGCTTCATACCCTCTCTATGTGGTTCAGACCCTCGTCCTTGACTCTGGGTCCCACTCTAGGTCCGCGCTGTCGTCGCAAGTTGCTAACGGCAGACGTTTTTCCCTTATGGGCCGGAGCGCTGCCTTAGATGGCCGTCCAGCCCAAGAGATCTGGAGAGGTAATCTTCTCGCGTGGCATATCAAGTGACTCGAATTGATGACTTTATTTCTAGCCCTGAAATACTCCCTCCAGCAATCAAGAGGCTAGCACGTCCTAGCACAGATGGACAACATTACGGTAGTCTTGTAAATATCGCCTGGGCAGACTAGATTTGTGCCGCTAGGGAAACTAGCGCACTAGGTTCTGCTTAAGGACAGGACAATTCTGTCCCTCAGGATCATTTACATTCCAGGACATATAACATGTAGACCCATCCTCTGCCAAACTGTTTCAGTGCTGGAAGTTTCTGCAGGAACACTAACCTCGGGCTTGTGCCCTAGTACACTCGGAACGTATGCAGCCGCTATTTCGGCCTATGTCCTGACACCCTTAGTTGCCAGCTTATTCGCGGACCTCATCAGCCTTCCCAGCGTGCTTAGGCTTTGCCAATTGGCTAGAAAAAGCTGTTCTGCTTTCTTACCCAACTATCTTCAACAGTCAAAGCCTTCTGTCCTCCACCGTTATAGCTCCGGAGCAGTAAGACTTCATTCGCTGTGTCCAGCTCATGCTCTTCAATATACAGCGCACCTCTGCATTAGCTAGTGCCGTAAGGGCAGCCGCTATTAGACGAGTCGGGTGAGAGATGCTAGTGCCCTAGCCTATGAGGCGCATGGCACATTTCGCCTCTAGTGATTAGGGCCCATTCACCCAGGAAGCTTGCCTCATCAATTGCTCTGGCATGAGGGGTTTCCAAGTATGTCATGCGGCAGGCTGCCTTTTCCGCAAGACATCTGTCAGGCTTCATAGTTGGATGCCAGGCTCACGGGTCCTCGAGTCAGCATCCCAGAATTATGTCTAAGACTCCTTGGGGGGACTGTGCGCACACTACACAACCCTGGGGGTCCAGACACTTGCAGTGCGGCAGAGTGGGTATTCTCGTTCCCATAGCGTTTTCACGCAGCATCGAGTGTAGCTTTTGAAAGGGAACGTCTCGGGTTACTTTGCTGTAACCCTGTTCCTTGAAAAAGCGGGAACGAGATGCTGCACTCAAATGGCGCACTGCATGCGTGACTGGACAATCTTCAGACAAAATTGACCTGAGGATGTTTCCGGTTCATGCCTATTTATAACCTCCAGATGCACCTAATCGAATGCCGTCACCTGAGGTTATATATGGCAAAATTTTTGGCGTGTTTGACACACACGTGCTTCACAACCGGTCACGAGGAAACGTTCCCATAGCGTTTTCGCGCAGCATCTCGTTCCCGCTATTTCAGGGAACAGGGTTACAGCAAAGTAAAGCGAGACGTTCTGACTGGAGATCAGCTGCTTCATCAAGTCATTCATACTCAGTGGACTTGATGCTGGTTGCTGACCCATAGTCACAGGAGTAGAAAAGCTTAGGTTTCTTTTGCATGCCATCATAGTAGTATTTCGTAATTCCATCAAGTCGTAATTCAGAAGTATAACTTCCGTACACGATGCTGATAATTTAAGTTGTTTTGTTTTTTGAAAGGACTGTCACGCTCTCAGTGCCTTCGCGCTGATCAAAGACTCTTGACATTTCCTTTCCCACGCTGTCAGGCTCTCGCTGGATTATTGTGTGTTGTTTCGCCGCAGTTTTCTCGCGTTTCTGTGCATGCTTTTTCACGTTGCCGATTTCGCTTTGTTTCTCGTTTTTTGCCACTCGTCTCATGATTTGGATTTGTCACCACGCTTGGATTTAACAGCTTTGAACCTTCGCTTTCGTTTCTTGACCACGGCTATGCTTTGCGTTTGTTTTGGCTTGACGCCCTCACCGACGGATCACCCGCGAGAGCCATGCCTACCACCCCCCCCCCCCCCCAACCCACTTACGGGGGAGAACCAGGAACTTGTAGGTCATTCCTCTCGCAGTGCTCACTGATTTTCGAAGTACAAGCTTCCTCCTTCTCGTCAGAACGTTCTCGGGTGGCCAACGTCGTCATGCTACTTACCGGTAGAGCCAGGGAAGCTCACGTCACATGATGCGAGAACTTTGTGGATTTCTCCAAGGAGATGAAGAGGGTCTTTGATCGCTCATTTTTCGGCAGGGAGGCCGGAACTAGGTTATTGAAACTTTGTCAGGGATCCCGCTCTGCCTATGACTACGCCATTGAGTTCCGTACCCTAGCCGCCTCTAGTGGGTGGAACGACAGAGCCCTAGAGGATGTTTTTCTGTAAGGGTTATCAGAAGCTCTTAAGAATGAGCTCATCTCTCATGAACTTTCCACGGACCTCCACGAGCTCATGGATCTTGCCGGCCGTATCGACTCACATCTACGTTTAAGACGGCCATCCAGAAGTGTGCCCCCCGCCAGGAAATCACCCCAACCCAGAATAGGGCACGTATCCCCTACTCTTAAGGAGACGAATTGAGAGGAGCCCATGCAGCTAGGCAGTACTCGCATCTCTGACGAGGAGAGACGCCGGCTACAAGGGACTTGTTTTTACTGTGGAGCTTCAGAACACAGGCTTAAAGACTGTCCAGTAAAAGGGAGACATCCTCTAGTCAGACTGGGAGCACTAGAGGGCCACCCTCTTGACAGACTCTCACAATCACGTCCCCTACTTCCCGTAAACCTAATCGCCGGCGGTCAGGCCCACCCGATTCAGGCACTCTTTGACTCCGGCTCCGACCGGAACTTGATCAGTGCCTCTACTGTCAAGGCATTAAAGATCCCTTGTGTTCCGCTGGACCCTCCGCTCGCCATTCAGGCCTTGGATGGGAGCCGGCTTCCACCCATCACACGTAGGACCCCTCCGCTAACCTTAAGGACGTCAGGGAATCACACTGAGGAGATCTGCCTCTTCGTCATTGACAAATCACACGCCGCCTTGGTCCTCGGACTCCCCTGTCTAGCCCTCCATGGTCCCCAGATCGACTGGAACAAGTCCTTCATGCTCCACGACATGCCTGCACTCAGCACTCCCTCTGGCTTTTATCCCGGTCCCGCCCGATGAAACCCCGGACATCTCCAACGTTTCCACCGAATACCATGATCTCAGGCAGGCCTTCAATAAGACCCAAGTCATGTCACTTCCACCGCATCGACCATATGACTGCCCTATTGATCTCCTCCCGGGCACCTCTCCCCCAAAAGGCAGACTTTACTTTCTGGCACGCCAAGAAAGAGAGGCCATGAATAAGTACATCACGGATTCCCTCGCCACCGGAATTATCCGTCCATCCTCCTCACCTGCTGGAGCGGGGTTTTTCTTTGTCAAGAGAAAAGACAAGTCCCTTCGTCCATGCATTGATTACAGAGGGCGTAACGAGATAACCGTCAGGAACCGTCAGGTGTTGTGGGAATCCTCTCCCAAAGATCCCCACGAGACAACAAGCTGCATGCTCGTTCTATTCCTGCCGTCTATCTCCGGCTGAGAGGAATTATGATGTAGGTGACCGAGAGCTCCTAGCCATCAAGTTAGCGATGGAGGAGTGGAGACATTGGCTGGAGGGGACCGATCTCCCCTTCATAGTGTGGACCGATCATAGGAACCTAGAGTACCTACACACCGCCAAAAGACTCATTGATCGTCAAGCTTGGTGGTCGTTGTTCTTCTCCTGGTTCAATTTCACCCTGTCTTACCGCCCAGGTTCTAGGAACACTAAGCCTAATGCTCTCTCATGTCAGTTCTCCCCCCCCCCCCTTAGAGCTAAACATCGAGACCAAAGTCAAGCAGGCACTGACTCAGGAGCCCGGCCCAAGCAACGTTCCTCCAGATCGCCTCTTTGTTCCCCTCTGTCTGCGCCCACAGGTCCTGGAGTGGGGCCATGGATCCAAGCTGTCCTATCACCCAGGCTCTGCCCGAACGCTCTTTATCATTCGGCAATGCTTTTGGTGGCCCGCGATGGGGAGAGATGTTTCCAGCTTTGTGGCAGCCTGCGACATCTGCACCCGCTGTAAACCCAACAACCGCCCTCCAGCTGGCCTCCTCAGACCCCTACCCATACCTCACCATCCCTGGTCGCACATTTCGCTGAATTTCGTAACAGGTCTACCCTCATCTGACTGCAGAACAGTTGATCCTCCATGTTTTTCGTCTTCACGGGCTCCCCACAGACATAGTTTCAGATCGTGGCCCGCAATTCACGTCACGCTTCTGGGGGGGCCTTTTGTAAACTCATTGGAGCCTCTCCTAGCCTGTCTTCTGGTTTTCATCCCCAATCCATCGGCCAAACAGAATGAAAGAACAAAGCAATGGAAGTCCCTCCGGTGTATGACCACTCGTGATGCTACCACCTAGAGTAAGTTTCTCCCGTGGGTCGAGTATGCTCACAACTCCCGATCATCTGCTTCCACAGGTCTCTCTCCGTTCCAGTGCTGTTTGGACTACCAACCACCACTGTTCCCTACTCAAGAGGAGGAGGTAGAGGTCCCCTCGGCGCAACATTTTGTCCGCCGCTGCAAACGTACATGGTTACGAGCCAGACCTTTCAACACCTCTACTTGATAATCATTAACATATGAAAGGCTCTTACACCTCACAGCCATCACACCTCATTGCTAGCTGTGAGAATTGCTTGAAACTTCCACCGAATCCTGTATACATCCACACATGTAAGGTATCTGGTTGTTTCACAAACTTTCCTTTTGCATGCTACCTTTCCAAGCACTGTACCTCATTCATCTGGCAAACATAGAGTTTAGCTGGGATTTCCCATACCATATTTGTTCGGATACAGCTCTTTTCATGCAGTGACCTGGCGAACGTGGTGCCAGTGCTCTTCCAGGCCCTGAGAGAAAATCAGAATGTCGTCCAAGTAGACAAACACAAATGAGTTCAGGAAATCACGAAGGACATCATTGATGAGGGATTGGAAGGCGGCTGAAGCGTTGGTAAGACCAAAAGGGACCACCAGATACTCATAATGCCAGTGGGGGTGTTGAAGGCTGTCTTCCACTTATCACACTCCCGGATACGGACGAGGTGATAGGCATTTCATAAATCCAGTTTAGTGAAGGTGTCGGCTCCCTGGAGCAGTTCAAATGCGGTGACCATGAGCGGAAGTGGGTAGCGGTTCCTGACAGCGATCTTGTTGAGCCCTCTATAATCAAAGCAGGGACATAGGAATACGTTTTCCTCACAAAGAAGAATCCTGCCCTAGCAGGATGATTCCTGTGCCAAAAGCTTCTGTCATGTATTTGTTCATGGCCTCCCTTTCTTGGTGAGTCAATAGGGCAGTCATATGGTCCATGCCGTGGGAGTGACATGGCCCGGGTCTGAGATCGTCCTCAATGTCTAACTTCAGCTGCATGGGTTCCTCCTGATTAATGTGTTTCGGGGGGGGGGGGATGTCCTGGGAGGAGGTGATCCCCTGGCAGGGGGTGACCTCTGGAACAGTCACCTTGAACGAAGAACTGAGTCGATCCTCCCAGTGAGATTCATGAGTTCGTGGAGGTCGGCAGGAAGCTCCAGAGAAATTAGCTTGTCCTTGAGTACCTCCGACAGCCCCTCCAGGAAGATGTCTGCTAGGGCTTTGTCGTTCCACCTGCTTGAGGCGTCTAAAGTCCGAAACTCGATAACATAGTCCTAGGCGGAGCGTGATCATTGGCGAAGGCGTAGTAGTCTAGTTCCAGCTTCCCTGCCAATGTGAGATCGGTCAAAGACCCTCCTCATTTCACCAGAAAAAGCCTCAAAACTCTCACACCATGGGTCATGAGCATCCTAAAGAGCTGTGCTCCACTCCCGGGCCCTACCAGTGAGGAGAGTGATCACCGTTCCCGGTTCTCCTCCATAAGTAGGAAGAACTGGCAGGCATTGCTCCTGTGGGAGATCTGGTGTTGTGACCTGAGCTGTAGGCACCTGGAGATGTTGCATCTGGAGACATTGCATAAATCACAAATTTAAGAAGGGCCCACAAGTTCTCAATAGGGTTCAGGTCAGGTAATGAAGGGGGCCATGTTATTATTCTTTCTTCTTTAAGGCCTTTACTGGCTAGCCATGCAGTGAAGCATTGTCCTGCATAAATATTATGGTCTTCTTGAAAGATGCTGCCCTTTTCCTGTACCACTGCTTGAAGAACATTTCTTCTAAAAAACTGGCAGTAGGTTTGATTTTGTTTCCATCTTCAACCCAAAAAGGTCCAATTACCTCATCTTTAATAATACCAGCCCATATTAGTACCCCACCTCCACCTTGCTCACTCATCAGTCTTGGCCCTTGTCTTGATGTTTCAACTTATGTGTCTTATCTTTCTTATCTTGGCCATGTCACTTGTACTTCTGGACACTCCAGGTAGGTTGCAGTTCTGGAATATGACACCACTGGTAGCTTCATGTTTGATTCTTTTCAATTACACTGAGATGATACAGTTCTCCGAATGCAGGTATGGTTAAGGGCCGTGCTTAAGGGTCCAGCAGCTGCAACTTGATGGAGCTGGGTCCTGAACTACAGGCTTTCCAATCAATAACTCAGAGCCTAAACACACTGAGCTACCATTGCTCTAAAAAAAGAAGTTTGGCAAAAGACTTATACCTAACCATCCTCATATGAGATTAGTGTAGGGATATACATGGATCAATGACAACATTATGACCACTGAAAGGTGAACTGAACGACAAAGATCACCAAATATTCACCTGCAAACTGATAACAGGGTCATGGACACCCAAGGCTCATCCATGGCTGCCGAGACCAAAGGCCAGTTCATCCAGTCAAAGACAAAAAAGTAATTGATAGGCACTCGAGCACCCAGTGCACACCAGGCCCGGGAGGGAATTAGCCCAAAGCCACCAACTCAGCCTGCAAACTCCCCACATTCCAATCTGATCAACACCCATGGGATGCACCAGACAAACAAGTCTAATGCACAGAGGTCCAACCCAGGAAACCAACCCACCCAGAGGTACCTATACCAACAACCCACAGGTCTTGTGGAGTCATGCAGGGGCCAGAGCTGCAGATGGGCCAAGAGGAGCCTAAACTATAGTGGACATAATGTTCATCAGCATATAGACAATAGGAATGTCATGTCCATATATGAGGACATTTGGGTCTCAAGCAAATAACAGAATGCTTAGATAGATAGATAGATAGATAGATTGATAGATTGATTGATTGATTGATTGATTGATTGATTGATGGATAGTGGGAGGAAACCGGAGAAGCCTCAGGAAACCCATAGCAACGGGACGAAAATCTGTGAACTCAACAATGCTATTGACTGAATCACTTACAGACAAACAAACCTAAAAATAATCAGAACATATTTTCAGATTGCTCTCTACATCTTAAAAATAAATGAAATTGTCCTTGGTTAAATATAATGTTTGAATCATGTAATATTTACAAATATATATAGCTTATAAATGGAATTCATTTAAAGCAGCTTTTAGTGGTTTCCCTTTTGCCTCATCCTTGAAAGCTTTGTATCTCAGACTTGTCTCATTTTTATGTGCATTATTTTGAAGTTAATCTTATTTCCTGCTGTATTATTCTCTTCTTTGTGGTGGATTGTACTGACATGCTGGATTTATCTCAGAATTATTTTTCAGTGCTTAGCATTTGCCTCGGTGTTCCATTCTCAGTGTCCCGGTGTGATGTGGCACTTCAGTGGCATCACTCAGCTTTTTAATGCATTTGTTTCTGTCTCCAGCTCTTACTTTAACAGGGCTGCTGCTGTCAGCTCACACACTGGAGGAAGAAAGAGAGGAAGTGAGAAAGGTGAGTGTCTACAATCACATTGCCAGATGACACAGATATGATTATGAGACTTACACACATACACACACACACACATACACACAAAAAAAACATTATTTAATGACTGCGTGTACACAAAATAATCTTTTCACAAAAAAAGCTTTGTACAGTATCTCAGACTTGTCTCATTTTTATGTGCATTATTTTGAAGTTAATCTTATTAGCAGACCTTCTTATGTGGTTATATTATATGACAGCAACTTTTGGTTATTTAGGCATGCAGCCATGGTCAAGACAATCAGAAGTCCAAAGTGAGCATAATGATGGTGAAGAAAGGTTATTTAATTGACTTTGAATGTGCCACACAGGTTGGGTGCTGGGATTTTCACACACAACCATCTCTAGGGTTTACAGAGAATTTTCCGCAAAAGAGAAAATATCCAGTGAGCTGCAGTCCTCTGGGCAACCATACCTTGTTGATGCCATGGAGTCATGGAGAGAATGGCCAGACTGGTTTGAGCAGATAGAAAGGCAGTAACTCAGTAATTCAAATAACATCTTGTTACAACCGAGGTATGCCAAAGAGCATCTCTGAATGCACAACATTTCAAACTGTGAAGCAGATGGGCTACAGCAGCAGAAGACCAGACTGGGTGCCACTCCTGTCAGCGTAAACAGGACACTGAGGCTAACATTGCCTAGTCCGATGAGTCACGATTTCTGCTGTGATATTTAGAAGGTAGGGTCTGAATTTGGAGTCAACAACATGAAAGCATGGATCCATCCTAAAGTGTACCAATGGTTGAAACCAGAGTCCCTTAGTAGAAATTTTAAATTCATGTGTATTTTTTCTATCAAGCATGGGCATATCACCGGCGTCACCTAATTGTCAGCAAACTGCAAAACAAACATAAGGAACTACAGGGTGTATGAAAAGTAACTAGCCATTAAAATTGGTAATAATATCCATATTTCTAATACAAATTTAATGAAAATTTTTTTATATGTACTTTATTAAACAGGAAAATTTAAGCAAATAGGCACCAGCCACTAGTTCTTGCATCGTTCATCGAGCATAGAGGAGCACCGAGCATCATCAGCTTTGCATGACAATTTTTTATTGTATCTGGACGTAGTGTTGCATTCCCCCCCTTTCACTGAAGGCCACCAACTGCACAGGAACAATGGAATTCCACACTACATAGCATGCTGCGATCTTTGTTTGCTCCTAAACAGTCAAGCGGTCGGCCATGCTTGTTTACATCACTTGTGCTGCCTCTCGTGGCTGATGCCTCTACGAATGACGTGCAAAATATGAAATCGTCTATTTAGAGACTGTTTTTATCATGACTACTACAAGTTCTATAGCCGTTAAATATTTCCAAGTAAATTTTCACCCACCCTGTCTATTAAGTAGAATGATGAGGAAATTACTTTTTTTTTTATGAAAAATGTATTGCTACCAAAATCAAATAATGTTCCAAAAATTGCAAAAGAAATTAACTCTCTATGCTTATCAAATTTCTGTTCCAGAAAGACATCACATGACAGAGCTCAGCAGAACCAGGATTAGCTGCAAAACCAACTAAATCTAGCCATCTGTCCTTCTTTTAATTCATTATTTTTATTAAATAATAAACTTGACTAATTATCGGGTAGGGAAGCTAAGTGATTATTGCTGTCACCTCGCACGTCCAGGGATGGGGGTTTGAATCTCATCTCTGGTTTTTACGTCGATGTGTGTGGAGTTTGCATGTTCTCCTTATGCTTGCTGGGTTTTGTCCAGGTAATCTGGGTTTCTTTCACAGTCCAAAGACATGCAGAGTTCGTAGTGATGTGTTCACAAATTGCCAATAATGTGTGCACGCGAGTGTATGTGCTTGCGCTTTGTAGTTGGCACCCCATCCCAGATGTATCCTCCTAGGATACAAAGTTCACTGGGATAGGCATCCTGGACCACAGTATAGAACAAGCAGTATAGAATGAGTGACATGAGTGAGTACATTAATAATACTACTACTACTACTACTACTAATAATAATAATAATAATGGGACTGAGAGATGATTATGAAGTCGTAATGATGATACTGCACAATCATGTCAAGCCAACTGACTTGACAAGGTTAATATCTGATGTACTTTGGCACATACTTTAATCAGTATAACAGCTGTGCCTGACTATTTCTCAGTTTCAAGGGTAGCAGTAAATGTTCCCTCCTGGCTTTTAATAGTATGACACATTAATGCAGTTACTGTATAAAGCATTAACCAATTAACTATACATTTGTACTGTACTGTAGGTGTAGACATAAAGCCTTTTACATATCTCAATTATATATCTCCTAGCTGAAAGGCATATTTTTGATGTTTTTTAAGCATATATTGACTGTGTGAGAATTTGATTGACCTTCATGAGTCCAAAGCCTTGATCACAGGGTATTTTCATTTTATATTAATTAGACATCTACTGTAGCTATGTAGAATATCAAATATTGACACAGAATTCGAGACACTCCAGGCAAGCATGCTGTACAAGTTCAAGTTCAAAGGCTTTATTGTCATTTCAACCATATACAGTTAGTACACAGTGAAACGAAACAACGTTCC
>JAQQZT010000036.1:30323274-30336159 GCA_030068275.1 Clarias platycephalus | reverse complement strand
AGTTTCCTAATTGGGATATGTGAAGAAGAAATTTCGCTGTGCTGTGAAAAGTACATGTGACAATAATTGAATATTCTTCTTCTTCTTCTTCTTCTTCGGCTTTCCCAGATTTCCACCGAACATGAATAGATCAAGCTCTTTTAATGTAGCAACAAGTGGATGTGACACATACTGTATGTTCTCAAGAGGACAAACACCTCTTCTTTTGTAAATAAACTAGAGAATATTTAACTATTCATTGTTCATGTGTGTGTGTGAGAGAGATAGACCAGAAAACTTATTGCAGGTTGGTGGACTTATCAAGCAATTCTTCCCTCAGATTTTAAACCTAACAGAGTTTAATAAGAACTTCACCAAGCATACAGTACATTTAACTCACTTGTTTTGTTTCCTTGCAAGTTTCTCACTAATTTACTCATCATCTATACTTCTTCATCCTGTTTACAGGGTCACAGGAATTGAACCTACTGTAGACCCCGGAGGTACAAGTTGACAGTGCTAACCACTAAGCCACCGTGCCGCCTCCTTGCCAATCTGCACATCACCATTTTGTTGTTTCATAAATTAATGCATTTTTATGTTTACAGTATGATTTGTTACATAAACTATTTTTCTTTTTCCTCCTTCCTTTGGCTTTTTGTGTGTTTTTTCTTTTTTTTCATGTCAACACAAATTTATATTCATCCAGTCCCTTAAACAGCCTCATTTTCCTTTTTGGCATCCACCTGTTTGTCCAGGTTTCACCTCTCCAGCTGTCCTAACAGAACGGTTTCCCAGAAAAGACTCATGGGAAATGTGGTCACTGCTTGTGTCCTGATCTCTCCTGGATGTACTGCAATGCTTCCAGATGGAGAGGAGCAAATCACCCATCTGCTGGTAGGGGAAAGAAGAAAAAAGAAAAGAAAAAGAAAGCCCTGAAAATCTCAGAGCTGTGTCAATTTGGAATTTTTACCAGAAGCTGGGTGAGAAACTTCTTGCTGCAGTCAGCAATGTTTTTGGTTAACGTCTTTAAATTTCTTTATCCCTAATGCATAATTGCTTAATGGTTACAGCTGTAACAGATCAGGGCCCTGAAGCATACTGATTTGAATAGGATTGTAAAAAAAAAAATGTTTACTTGTATTGTTTTAATGATTGTCAATTTTGATTAAATTATCTACCACTATTACACAAGATACCGCATAGTCTCATTCAAAGTGTTTTTAATCAGTTCACATAAGGCAATGTAAAATAGTATGCTTGAAAAATATATTCCAACTTGTTTAAAATAAATAAATAAAACATAAATAAAAACTTGCAGTGTGTCACAAAAGTAAGTACTCCCCTCTAATTTCAGCAAACATTTTAGTATATCTTCGCAAAGGATAATACAATAGAAATGTAACCTAAATATATTTTAGAGTGGTTAATGAGCAGCTTGTATAACAGTATAGATTTGTTGTCCTCTGAAAATAACTCAATATACAGCCATTATTGTCAAAATAGCTGGCAACAAAAGTGAGTACATCCTAAGTGATAACTGCTGTATACCGTTTAACCATGCAAAGTCACATGTCCTATTCATCATGTTTATGTGTTTGTCAGCTTGATAGGACCATACAAATTTGTGGAATCCTCTTCCACTCCTCCATAATGATATCACAGAACTGCTGTATGTTAGACACCTGGCGCTTAAGGATGCTCCACAGGTGCTCAATAAGGTTCAGGTCTGGAGGCATACTTGGCCACTACATCACCTTCAGCTTCCTCAGCAAGGCAATTTTCTTTTTGGTGGTGTGTTTGGGGTCATTATCATGTTGGAAAACTGCCATTTGGCTTAGTTTTTTTTAAGGGAGGAATCCATGTTTCTCTCAATAAACCACATTCCTCCAGTACCAGCAGCACTCATGCAGCCCCAGACCATGATGCTACCACCACCATGCTTAACTGCAGGCAAGAGACAATTTTCTTGGTACTTCTCACGAGGGCATCGTCACACATACTGGACACCATCTGACCCAAACAAGTTTATTTTAGTCTCATCAGACCACAGCGCATGGTTCCAGTAATTCATGCTCTTGGACAGGTTGTCAAACTGAAGCAAACTGTTTGTGGGCTTTCTTGTGAACCTGCTTCCTTCTGGGATAACGGCCATGCAAACCAACTTGATGCAGTGTATGGCGTATGGTTTGAGCACTGACAAGCTGACCTCCCGTTTCCGAAACCTCTGAAGCAATGATGGTAGCACTCACGTCTGTTTTTTAAAGCCAGCTCATGCACCTGATGCACAGCATGAGGACTACAACTTCTTTGATTGACCCTTGCGAGGCCTATTTTGAGTGGAACCTGTCTTGAAAAACTTCTGTATGACCCTGGCCTCTGTACTGTAACTCAGTTTCAGGGCGTTACTGATCTTCTTGTAGCCTAACCCATCGTTGGGGAGAGTAACAATTCTATTTCTCAAATTCTCTGAGGTGCCATGATGTATTTGTATTGTATTTGAATTGTACTCAAAGCAACAAATTGTAAATGCTCTTCTATAAAATACAAATTTGTATGGTCCTATCAAGCTGACAAACACAAGAAAGTGATGAATAATACACGTGACTTTGCATGGTTAAATGATATACAGCTGTTATCACGTAGGGTGTACTCACTTTTGTTGCCAGCTATTTTGACATTAAATGGCTGTATGTTGAGTTATTTTCAGAGGACAGTAAATCTATACTGTTATCCCAGCTGCACATTGACTACTCTAAGATATATTCAAGTTTCATTTCTATAGTATTGCCCATTGAGAGGATATACTAAAATCTTTGCAGAAATTAGAGGGGTGTACTCACTTTTGAGAGATACTGTACTGTATGTACAGCTCATAATGGCCTGCTAATGCCCTTTAGCATGTAAGTACATTTTATAAATAACAAACACTAAGTGATTCTGTAATTGATCTAAATACTTGCCTTAATTAAAATTAGAAAATAATTCAAAATGCTAACTAAATATTTCACAAGTGGTCTCAGATATTTGGTCTCTACATTAAGGAAACATTTCAGGCTTTCATTAAGTATGCGCTATTAAACCTATTAAATCATCATTATTCACAAGAATAGATAGTGAAAGCTTCTCACTGTTTTGTGGTCATCACTTACAGCCAGTGAAAGGATGATTGAAAAAGGTTGAGAGAAGGTATTAATTATTTATAGCACTGAAAGGTGGAAAAATCTTGCTCTGGTCAGAGAGAGAGAAAGATAAGGAAGAATCAGCTCAGGGCCATTTAACCAACTTTGAAAAAATCTGCAAAGTTCCCCACAAGTTTACTATTCAAATCAAAATACACACTCACTCATCTTCTATACCGCTTTATATTGTATTCAGGGTCATGGGGGCATGGAGCCCATTCCAGGAGGCTTAGGGCATGAGCTGGGGTACACCCTGGACAGGGTGCCAATCCATCGCAGGGCACACACACATACACACACTTATTCGCACACTATGGGCAATTTGTGGAATGCCAGTTAGCCTAATCTGCATGTCTTTGGACTGTGGGAGGAAACCGGAGTTACCAGAGGAAACTCACCAAGCACGGGGAGAACATGCAAACTCCATGGACACAGAGATAGGAATCGAGTCTGGCCGGGAATTGAACCCGGACAATCATAATACAAAAATTTCTAATCATGTAAAAGATTCAAAATTATCAGCGATCATGTTCAAAATGCTTTTTAAGCTCCATGTAACATCTCAGCACCGATGAGGCTGGTGTCTGATATAAAACTGAGTCTCTTCCTTGTCCTTGCACTAGAATATAACCGTAAATATAATAATAAATAATGTATGTATGTACGTTCAATGTTTGATTGTTTTAAAATTAATGCCTTACCGAATGACATGGACACGTCTTCACCTTGTCTTTTCCTCCATCTATCAGCTCCTCCTGACTCAAACACAGACTGTTTGGAGAAACTTCACAGGACTCAGAGACAACTTCAGCATTTTCCCCAGGCTGGGTTTCACGCCGAGATCTGACTACAGACACAATGATGGAAGGCAAGTGTTATGGTGGTTGCCTTTTTCCAAAAGTTGCCTCTCTTGAGGAAAAACTTTACAATAGTGTTAAAAAGCATTTTATTTTGCGGGGGAAAAAAATCTTCACCATGTTTGTTCAGAGTTTTAAATAAAAGAATGTCGCATTTTCATTAAAAGCAGTTTCATAACTACTAGGTCATGTTTCAGAATTAAAATAATAATAATATGCAAAAAAAAAAAATTGCAAAAAGTATATAAAAAATTAAACCTAATATTGCCTGAGTTCCCCTTTTGCTGCCTGGGCGTGTTTCGCCCCATGACTCCACAAGACCTGAGGAGTTTGGAGGCTAGATCAACAACGTTGAAATGTTTGCTTACTAAGCCCGATACATGGCAGACTGTGATGAACTGGGTGTTGTGGTGCTACATTAGCTTTTCTGTGGGATTGTACAGGAAAGGCTAGCCTTTGGTCCCGTTATCCCCTCACCAGTTTATGGCTATACAGCAGCACTTCAGCATACGGATTTAATCCGTTCCAGAAGCAAAATTTCATATTGTGAAATTAATTTTCCTATCTCATAATAATGTAAATGCAGATAATCCATTCCAGCCACCCAAAAATATTATCAAGATTACCCATTTCCAATACTATAATCATATTTTTACATATAAAATCAAAATATTTAGAAAAAACATATGAAAATATGAAATAAATAGACATTGAACCTCTATTAAACTTAATGTATGATTTCTCTTGGCACCTGCTGCTTTTAAAACTGAAAGCGGCTCTCTTTTCTTTTTGCTACAGTCCTTGTTAACATTCTTGGGACACCCACGGTGCTATGTCTTTTTACAAAATCTTGCACAAAATGCAAAAAAGTAAAAATAAATTAAAACATTTTAAAAAAAAATGTAAACTTTCTTCGCTTGACTTTCCACTGATGCAAAGAAGTTTGCTCCCGGATGTACGCTCAACTGTGCGACTTTGTTTATATGCTTTCTGATCCAACCCTCCCATTTTGGACAGTGCTTGGGACAAGCACTATGAGTAAATGGATGCTTGTGCAGCACACACGGCTGGGCTTGGTGCATTGGCTAGGAAACAAACCCACTAAACCACCATTGCTTCCTTTTTAGAAGAATAGGATACAAAAACCTGTTTTAGTAATTGTGTGCTATTACTGATTATTATAATTAGTTCCACCTGTATTGGACACATTTGTGAGGTAGAAATACAGGACGTGAAATAGTCATATGTGTGTTGGCTAAATAAATGAATTAATTAATAGAAAGAGTGATAGAGAAATTGAGGCATGCTTCAGAGTGCAGAAGTTCCTTGTTTGCTTAACAAGAACACGCTAAAATCCCCAGTGTCCAGATGGACCTATATAAACACTGCAGGGTGTAAATTCAACACTGGGCACAATCCAGTCAAAACAAGACACTGGAATCATATATAATAGGCAGAACACCAATGAACAAGAAGGGAATTACACTAAAACATAACAAAAGTACAAAAGAAGAAAGATTTTGTCACACTAGTAACTTTGGTACATGTTTAGAGGAGGGATTCTTGACAACCAGAATAAACCTCATTGGATTTACTTTCTGTTGTCCAGTGTGCACATGAACATTTAGAAAATGATCTCTACAAAGGCTGTAATACACATATAAAAAGTGAGATGGACTATTGTGTCTCTTTTTTATGCTGTCTCCTATGTCATCACTTAACTTTTTGTGGTCATACACCATTGTACAATCAGAATCAGATTGGAAATAAGTTAGTGTTATTTTTAGATTTGTAAAACAATAGGTCAACCTTAGCACCCTTCTTGCCTTGTTTTAGTTTTAATGCCTTGTGTGCTCCTGGCATCTGCTGCTGTTCTTCAGTTGTAATTTAGATTAAATTGCTCCCAGGGAGATAAAGACTGTTTGAGATAGATGGGTGAAATGGGCTCCTGGACTCCCATTGATGTAGAACCTTATGGAGAAGTCTTGATGGCCTTCTTGCCAGTTCTAAAATACTGCCATGTTCTTGCCTTATCCCGACAATGTTCGATAACTTATTAGGGTTGCAAAGAGAGTGCCACGGCTCTCTTTACTCATTGGATGTGTCTAACCACAAACGACCTTACCATAAAGAGTTAGTCTCACATGATTGTGCAGTGTATGAAGACTTATGTTTATGTCCAAGACGGTGTGATACCAGGGATGGTTCTCCCCTGGAGAGCTGGATGGGCATCTTGGACAGAATACTCATTAACCAATGATCTCTTCATGAACCATCAACATGGTTCTGCTTGTGGCTTTAAAATAACCTTGGAATCCACTGCTACTTTCATGGTCTCTGGCTTTGGACTATTTATCATGAAGGCTTAATTTGAAGCCTTAGCTCTGCCAAGCTGACAGTTTTGGGGCCTGCAGAAAGTCTATTAACACTGCCTGCTTTCACAACAGCATTCCATGGCTGAAACAAGTATCCTAACAAGCTGACATGTGCTAACTAGTATTCCACTGGCATGTACTTTATGTGAATATATGAGCACAAAGTATGTTAGATTTTATTCCAATCAGATCTGCTGTGTCAGATGAATGTTAAGATTTAACATCACAAACCAGGTCAATTGTATTTACTGGTTAGATCCATCAAATTTAATGACCAGCTGAGGACTAAGATCTGACAAACCAGAACAATTCTGGACAATAGTGCTCCTAGGCATTAGACAATTTATGCCTGTGTGTATTTTTTTTATTACTATTTATTTATTTATTTATTTATTTATTTATTTATTTATTAATGTATTATTATTATTATTATTATTATTATTTATTCTTTTTTTTTTTTTTACATTATTGCCTGCAACCTGTGTTGCTTTGTTTCTAGCCTCGTGTTTATCTCTGAACAGCCTCTTACACCATTATAAAACATATTATTTATTAAATAAAATATTCAAATGCTTTATATACAGCTTTAAGGGGCCGATTCAATTCTGACCTAAAAGCTTAATTTATGCACAGTACAAGGGTATAATACATACTTAAATCATGTAAAAAATACTGTGCACTACATAATGATTACATAATGATTAACATCTTTCTTCTCATCTCATTTTAAAGACGTACATGTAGGTGTTTATGATTGTGTTCACTTAAATCTCCTTTATATTATTTCTGACTGTTGAAGGAAAAAAAAAATTCCTAATGTTATTTCATCATAAGACGCCACTGAAAGGTCATTAAACATTCCCACTGGTGTAAAATGTGAAAGAAAAGAACTTGCCATGAGCCAGAGGAGAGGCTTTGAAGACGAATATGAAAGTCAGCAGAGACTGAAGAATGAAGCAAATTAAACTGGAAATAAAGAAACCAATGGATCACGATTAGACTGTAATTAGAGAGTTAAATATGGTGATCTCTTTGCACTAACCTCTTCAACTCCTACCTTATCAGTCACTTGTTCATTTTGGGTAATATTTAAAATATTTGAAAGGAACCAAAGGAAATCCATAATTTTGTGTGTTGAAACTGAGTGTGTTGAAAGGATATTTAGTATGAGCAGGATGTTCAGTCCTGAGATGAGCACAAAAACAGACTTGATTAATACAGCAGCAGGTTTTAAAACATGTAAATCCACAGTTTCTGTATAAAAACATTCACTGATTTTTGGAAGACTTATGAATGTCAACAATTAATTTGAGTTATATTTGTTCAGAATCTGTAACGGGTTCGACCCTTTGTGCACGGGTGGTTCCACAGACATGAGGCAAGGTCTTACGGAAAAAAGGGTAATTTTACTTGGAAAAAATAAGGAAAGAAAAGGTTAAAGGAGAGAGGAAGGGTAAAAAGGGAAAAGGAAAAGATGTGAAGGGTGAAGGTGTGCACATGCAGGTCCAGCTGGCAGGCGGGCACATGGCCGGCGAAAGGCGGAGTGGGCAGAGTGGCAGACTGGAACATGCGGAGGTAGCACTCCTACATGCGCCCATGTTGGAGACAACTCCCACTGGCACGAGCCAAGACCGGTCCTCCCCAGCGCTTTCTGGTCACGGCCACAGACGGGAGTCTCTCCTTGCTCACCCATCGGCTGGCCGGCTTTCCCGGCTATGATCAGGGGCCTTAACGCAGTCCTCTCTGCAGCTTTTTCCTCTTTGGTGGCGGGGACGCGAAGGTGGGCTCTGTGCAGAAGTGAAGGCGCTGCGGGAGCTCAAGCAGTTTTTTTCCCAGTGCTGTCCTTCTCACAGAGATCAAAGGGCGATGTTCCAGTCTCGCGTTTAAAGTCTCTGGGGCACAGAACAAAGTAAATCCACCATGCGACTCTTTGCTGTGCTTCCGGACCCCCAACCAAACTCTGCGCTTCGCTTTTATAATGGGGAGAAAGCCTGAAGTCCATTAACGTTGATCATGACCTGGCGGCCCCGCCTCCTTAACGCACCTGCAGAAGGGGGGTGGGAGGCCACCTACATAGGGAGCCTACAGCGTAAGCAAGGAGTGATAACAGATTCAGACACATGCCCATTATAGGGCATGGTGTGACAGTGTCATATATAAAATTATTAACAATTTGTGTTGGCAACTAAATTGAAAAATTTTAGGAATAGTTTAGTAATCATGCATTGTTAGTACTACTCACTCATCGTCTATACCGCTGTATCCTGTATTCAGGGTCACAGGGGGCCTGGAGCATATCCCAGGAGGCTTAGGGCACAAGGTGGGGTACACCCTGGGCAGAGTGCCAATCCATTGCAGGGCACACACACACACACTCATTCACACACTATGGGCAATTTGGGAACACCAATTAGCCTAATCTGCAGGTCTTTGGAGAGTGAAAACCCACCAAGCACATGGAGAACATCTACATGCACAAGGAGAGACGGGAATTGAGCCTTTGTGCACTGATGTGCAGTCATGTTGAAACAGGAAAGGGCCATCTACAAAAACTGTTCCCACAGTTTTGGGAGCATGAAATTTTCCAAAATGTCTTGCTATGCTGAAGCATTAAGCTGTCCTTTCTCTGTAACATGTCTGCGAAGTAGAGCTGATAAGGTAAGCATTTCGGTGGAAAAGCAAAATGGTTAAATCAGCTGCAGTTGTGTGAAAGCTTTATGCACACAGACAAAACTTATAGACGTGTGACTCGACTGCACAATGTTATCCTAATTATAATGCTCCAATCACAACAGTTTAAATCCCCTATAATAGAGCTGTCTAGGTCTGTCATAATCTGAACAAATCACAGTTACTAAAAAACATACAGTATCAGTCACCTGCAGAGACAGCATACTACTTGTTCATTATTGGACCATAAAATTTTTAAAAGTATTTTATATTTTTGTCCAAACATGTCTTTTATGAGCTCTGTCACTCAGTGTTACTAAATCATCTCTCCTCTGCACGTGTCTCTGTCTGAACGCCATTTCCTTGATATCCCTTACCAGTTAGGACACCTACACATCGGAGCTCCTACATTATGGAGGATATAGAAGTAATTTTCCTATTTTAAGAATCTCGATTAATAGCTGTTACTCCTACTCCTGAAAGTAGGACCAAAGTGGAACCATTCTTAGAAGTTTTTAGTAAATATGGGCCCTGGACTTATCAGACCACATGACTTTTTTCCAATGCTCTCCTGTCCACTTTTTATGCTCCCTAGCACAGTGAGACCTTTTTCTTTCCAATTAGCCTAAATGATAAGTACAGTAGTGTAAAGCTTGCAGTGGGTATGGGAATCAAGGACACAGAGGCGCAGGTGTGGTGCAAACAGGGGCAGTGGTTTTTATTATTGTGCAGCCAAACAATGAAAAACAAACCAGTCAGATATATGATGAATCAGTGTTCAGGGAAAAAGGAGAATGTGCTTGTTTGTATCCTTCTGCTGGTGTAAGTTTCCCACTCATGTACAAGATGGGGTGTTCCTGTCATTTGAATTCTTGTGACAGGATGGCTCCTAGAACCGTCAACGCGTCTGTGTGCAGTGTGAACGGCCTGTTAAAGTCGGAGTTTTGGAGGACGGGGGAACTGGTGAGGTTGGCTTTCAGCTGTTTGAATGCTCTTTCTGCCTCCTGTGTTCAATGCATTTTCTCTGTTTGTCCTTTCGAGAGGTTCGAGAGGGGTGCTGCAATATACAGTAGAAGAAATCAGGTACAAACTGTCTGTATCCCCAGAAAGGCACGTACCTGTTTCTTGGATGCTGGCTGTAGGTATGCATTGCCTCCACTTTGTTTTCTTGTGGTTTTAGCAGGCTGCAGCCAATTTGGTGCACCAGGTACTGTGCCTTGGTCAGCCCCAGAAAGCACGTTTGGAGATTAATGTTCAAGCCGGCCTTCCTCTATTCCTGTAGCACTTCCTTTAGGTGATATAAATGTTCGTCCCAGCTGAACAAGTGAATGACTACATCATCGATGTATGCCGCTGCGTGTGGCATTGGAGTACAATATCCATAAGGCTCTGGAAGGTGGCCGGGGCTTCGTGGAGCCTAAACGGGAAGACGTGGTACTGCCAGTGCCCTTTCTCCGTGCTGAAGGCTGCATTTTCTCTAGCTTTCGGTGTTAGGGCCACTTGCCAGTGTCCTTTGGTTAAATACAGCGTAGAAACGAGTCTGTGCTTCGTAAGCCCAGTGATGAAATTCCAGCACTGAGTCACTGAGTCTCGGACTTTAGCAGCTCAGTTTTTTTGAGAGTAAAACTCTTCGTACAATCATTAGGAAGCACCAGTAAAGTTTTTTTTTATTTTTTGGCCTGGCAATATAGTACTGTATTAACAGAGCAAAGCAATTACTTCCTGCATAGTTTATTTACCATTTACAGAGTTATACTGTACATAACTTCCATTGTAAAGATCAACTCAATATTTTTTAAATATCTAAGGCAAACCTGAATAAAATTTATAGACATAGTACTTAGTTGTAGACTTACTGTATTGCAATGATCTATCTACAGACCTCAATACGTTTCTCAGGAAAGTTGATATATGTATAGTTGATAAGGAATAGTAAGGAATAGTTCTGTTGTTTGTTTATTACACTTGCTGAGTGTTAACGGGAACGAGCACAGTGGGCCACAAGCCACATTGGCCAGGTTCATCATTCATGGACGTACGGCCTTCTTTAAAACGTTTGCACCATTCATCTGTTTAACTATGGCTAAGTCTGATCATTGTCAGTCACATCACAGTCTAAAAAAATAATAATAATAACTGGTTTGACTTGAACGCCCCTTGTAGTTAAGTGGTTAACTTATTATGCTCTTGTCTGGGACAATGGAGGTTTAAATCAAATCAAACTTAATTCATATATCTGTCTCATTGGTTAATGTAATTTAAAGTGCTTTAGAGATAAATGACAAAAAGCCAAAAAAAAAGAAGTTTAAATTTAATTTAATTTAAAAAACAATTTAAAGATCAATAATTAAATTGGCTAAAAGTAAATAAAATCTAGGTCAAGTAAACTAGACACTAACAAATAAGAAGAGATATATTTTCCTTTACTCTCAGGCCCTCGGGCAGAAATTTCCAACAGCTTTGGAGCATATAAATCTTTTTGAAATCAACCTTTTTTTTTTTTTTCTCCTAAAACATTTTGTCCTTTATTTTGGAACAACTAATAGACTTAAAGTTCCAGAGGACCTGAGAGCCCGTCATGGTACATGATGCATATTAGACAAGTAAGCTAGTGCAATACCATGAAATGCTTTATAAAGACAAGTAAAGGGTTTTAAAAATCAATAGAAAAACTGACAAGCAAGCAGTGAAATGATTTAAACAAGTGCAATGTGCTTCTGAAAAACTGTAACCGATTAATTTTTAAGAACATTGTGTGTGTAACAATGTGGGTCTTGTGAGGAGCAGAACCTCCTATAAATATTGTTCAGAATGGACAGATCCACAGGCTGCAAACAGGCAGAGTCGAGGTCACCCAGACGCAAGGTTACCAGGCAACAGCACAGTAAGCGCAATCAGTTCGAATGCGCTGCACCAGGCAGCATGTTAATGTAAGGGTCCTGATACCTGCACACTGTGCAATCATTAGGAAGCACTGGTAAGGTGTCAAGACAAGACAAAGGGAAAAGATCCAGCCCAGTCTACATTAGAAGCCAGCAGTGTTAAGAGGGAGAGAGTAGCACGCCATCCGTTTAGTGTGCACTCTCTGTCCCAGTTTAAAGTGTCAACCAGTGTCAACATCTGGTTTGTCCCTGCATGCACAGTCAGATAAAAATGGGATGGTGCACTATGAGGTGGTGCTCCAGTAAAACTACAAGTTCTACAGTATAGCCTTTAACTCGGCAAGTTCTATTGCCTAGTTAATTTTCACCCACCCTTTGTGCGTGTGTATATAAACCTTTAGGTAGGATAGGTAGGAGAGCATTACAATAATTTTATCTACTGGATATACAGTACAGTAAAAGCATGCATTTGTCCCTCTGTATGAAACGGAAAAAGACGGAGTCCAGACTACTGTTTTTAAGATGATAAAAAGCAGATTTGGTGACAAACCCCACATGAGCCTTGAAGTTAAGTTCGGAGTCCAGTATAACACTTAGGTTTCTGACCTGTTGGCTCTTGGTCAGTCCTAGAGAATTAAATTTTGTGGCCAGTTCCTCTCTCTGAGTCTTGGATCCTAATCTCATTCTATCCTGATAGAGCTGTAAAAAAAAAAAAGAAAAAGTTGTGTGACATCCAGACACTTATATCTAAAATTCTTATAAAAAGAGTCTCAGTGGCATTCTCGCCTGTCACATACAGTGGCAGTATTTGATCCCCTACAGATTTTCTAAGTTTGTAAGTTACAAAGAAATGAAGGGTCTACAATTTTTATCATAGGTTTATGGTAAAGGATTGAGACAGAATATCAACCAAAAATCCAGAAAAAGCACATGATACAAA
>JAQQZT010000036.1:30310110-30323174 GCA_030068275.1 Clarias platycephalus | reverse complement strand
GATATTCTGTCTCAATCCTTTACCATAAACCTATGATAAAAATTATAGACCCTTCATTTCTTTGTAAGTGGGCAAACATAGAAAATCTGTAGGGGATCAAATACTTATTTCCCCCACTGTATTGTAGAAGGCCTGTGTTTGGTTCTAGGACAGTGCAGTGAGTCCAGCCACTGGGGTCACACAAATCAGTACATTTTGTAATGCTGGACCTGATCCTGGATTAAAAATGCCATGCAGCATAAAAGCCAAATAAAATGTGCAGAAGGAAATTTCTTCTGAGAAATTCTGTAATCTAATCTGCTACAGTTATTGTTTTTTAAGTATTAAGTAATTCTAACATACATTAATTAAGCAATCTCACCATAGTGAGTGTGCTGAATATCAGCATGGATGTGGTCATAGGCAAGTTTGATCTGAAGATATCACAGCATTGTTGATATTCAGTACTGTACATCATTCCTTTTGTGCGATATTGATTGAACAGTTTATCTGTCTATACCATTAATTATCAACAGATTGTGATTTGTTCATTTACTTAACCAGTTATTTTTCCCCACCAACACACATCCCTCTGCAGCTGGTGGAACTAACTAACTGTCTGTCACCAGCTTCGCCAGTCACAGTTAGCGACATGTAATTTCATGTCAGTTCATGTAATTAACAAGGGTGAAAGTACTATGGGGACAAACTATCTGTTGTATAGTATAATATACTTTGGTTATGAGTCGATAAATGTTAGATTATTACTTTTGATTCATATTTATTCCTTACGTATAAGTCTTTATTTTTATTTCTAAGGTCACTGGCGGTCGTATAAGCATTTCACTGCATTTCGTACTGTGTATGACTGTGTATGTGACAAATAAAATTTGAATTTTGATTGGAGATAATTCCTGTAGAAATTGTGAAGTAGGGGGTGAAAGATGATGCATTGATTTCCATGGGCAAAACAATGAAAATGGCTCAGTCCAATGCTATGCTTTTTGAATTGTTTAAGAGAGGAGACCCGGTTAAAAATTTTGATGTAAGCTTTGTGGGATTTGAACAAAACCAAGAGCAAATCACCGGTTCAGATATGGACATAGTTTGTTGCTGACTCCATCTCTCTACATTTTAAAACATTCATTTTCAATGGAGGAATTTCTGGGCCAGATTTGCAGACCAAAAATCAAGCAAGCTAAGGCTAAAGGGTTTGGTACGGGTCACAAACAAATTGTCATAACTCAAAAACTTGTACTCAGAGTTGAATGAATGTTTAATTGTAAGGAATTTTAGAAAAACCTTCTGTCTGTTTCCTCAATCTTAATTCCTCTGTCCGTTTGACCCACATTTTTGTTCAAAGTTTTTGGATGTAAAAACTTGCAACAATTATCAACAATGTCAAATGTTAAAACTCTTTCTCAGTGCACTGCATTGAAAAAAATGTCAGTTATCTGTTTCTTTCTCGTCGTCTACCATCTGCACACTGCTGCTTAATTACATCCTCAACCTGGGGAGATTAGCAGCACTAAACTGATGAGGATGATTTCAAACCCAGAAGAGGAACAGATTTGTGCCTAGGGGAAATGTACACACAAACTCATTTACAAACACAAATAAACTGCGGAGTCCGCGAGTACACAATATCAACTCTCAAAGAATCAGATGGGTTTTAAACCTTATTATAGTTCTGCTGAAACCACAAAGAAGCTGACTGCGTATTGGGGTTAGCGCTCTGATTAAAATTGTGTTAAAGGGAGTTTTTAAAGTCAGTCTGTAAATTATTAATGATGTCTTTCACATTATCCTTAAAAAACAATTCACTGCTCAACTCCTACTTAGATACGGCAGAGTCATCACTTTTTTTTTCATGTTTATTAAAAGTGTTTTCTGTTACAAAGCACCATACACACACTCATTCATACATTTATACCTAATGGGTGTTTCAATTAGTCAGAACAGAAATGTTTCAGGAGAAAAAAAAAACACAAATCCACAAGCAGGCCTGTGAAACCTCCCCAACATCAGGATCAAACCCCAGACCTTGAAACTGTGAGACAGAAGTGCAACCTCACTCTCACTCACTCATCGTGTATACCACTTTATCCTCTATTCAGGGTTGCAGGCCAGGAGACTTTGGGCACGAGGTGGGGAACAGGACAGGGTGCCAATCCATGAGGCATCCAGGGCACACACACAGTCACACACTATGGGCAATTTGGGAACGCCAATTAACTTCATCTACATGTCTTTGGACTGTGGGAGGAAACCAGAGTAAACGCCATGCACACACAGACGGGAATCGAGCCTGTCTGGGAATCAAACCCGGACCCTGGAGGGAAGTGCAATCTGTTATGCAAATCATTTTTTAATACATTTTTGCCACATTCTTGTTTTTCCATATATTATCATGCCCTATTCAGTATATAATTTTAGGAAAAGTATAATAAGAATAAACTTACTAAAAATATTATGAATAAACATTTATAAGAAAATTTGTAATATACAGTATGGTATTCATGGAATATAAAGTAAGTAAATAGGTTATTTACGTAAAGTAAATATACAGTTGGCATTCAAGTCAAACTAGGACTTCAAGAACAGTACAGTAATGAGACTCCTAGCGGCTGTAAAACATTTGAATGGTGCAAAGACCGTTTTGATCTTGGTTGAGGTTGCTCAGTCACCACTGCAGTTGTTCCAGTGAACATTCAGAGTGTGGAATGCCTGATCCTTGAAAATTCACAGATAAATGGTCCTCTTGCACATTAAAAGAACTCGGAAGTTATTGTTTCATGCCCTGACCTCGCTCCAAGCCGTTTCCACATGTCTGTGCTATTAGGCGAGTTTCTGGGAGACCAGTGTTTGACATGAAGGTATCCAAGCACTAGTGAAAACCTGGGAAAAGTGCATTAGTGTAAAAGGGGATTATACAGAGAAATAAAGGGAGTTTGTACTCTCAATGTGTTCTGTTCTTCTGCATAATCAAAAGTCCTCTTTTAAAGGCTCATCTTATATAAAATAACATATAAAAATTTAACTGTAGCTAATGAATGGCTTAAATTAAAGTCAAACACAGCTTAAAGTCTAGGCATGTTTATTGTTGAGATACATTTTGAGATGCAAACATAACCGACATGATGACATGTTACTGATATTCATCTGATAATTTTCACAAATTCTATTTCATTTTTTTGGTTTTACTCAATATCAGGATTAAATAAACTGAGCTTTGTTATCAGGCCTGTGACGTGCCCACATGCAGAACACTTCCGATGCATTTAAACAAATTTCAATCTGAATTTAGGCAAATTATTTTTATTGCATCGAAGAAATCAGAAACCCAGAGAAGGTGCTCACACTGTTATAACTGTCAAAAATTTTCATACCGCTCCAAAGTCCTATGTACACTTCATCTCCCTTTTCCAGCATAAGCACGGCCCTGTTTGCGCCGTTCACGTCTTTATGGTTGCTGTTGTAATCGTAGGTAGCCACTACTTGCTCGCCGTTTTTGCGCAGATGTACACCCATGCCGTTTTGCTCATTGGCAAAAGCAGAGAAGCCGAAGTAGTAAACGCCTTTCACAGGAGCAGTGAACTTTCCTGCAGAAAGAAGTTATTTTAATCAGAGATGTGCTTATTTCAAGGACTAAACCTTTTATCAATAAAATTATAAATTATTTAAAGTGAGCTGTAAACATAGCAAATAAAGTGCTTTACTTTTAACTTTACTTTACTGTTGGTGCCGCCATCTCATTCATACTCCATCATTTATTTTCATATCTATTGTTTTAACAATTTAATAGCAAATTATCTATCCAAGATTAGTTTCTGGTTTAATCGTTTAATCTCTCAATAGCAAAGGCTCACTTAAGCTGGAGCATAAATAAACTTTCCACTACAGAAACATTATTGGGACATCTGCAATTCTAAATATAATAAAAGCTGATAGAGTATCCCTGTTATCTAAGAGGGGTATAGTACCAGTAGAGGGGCTGTAGGCACCGCCGATGTTTGTGAAAACTTTCTGGAATTTCAGGATTTGCTCAGTTAAATATCCTCCCACTGTCTGACCCCCATGGCCGAACAGAGACGCGGAAAATGCAACATTAGGTTTATCTGCTGGGGGGGAAAATAAAAGAAATTCAGACAGATACCTTATCAAACTGTGATTAAAGGAATTCAGTAACAAGACGTCACATTATATATCTCTATCTACTGTATCTATCTATCTATGCATACAAGAGTTTGTAGAAATGGTTAAAAGATTAAAGCTAAAAATGAGCTAGTCAGCTTTAATGTAATCAGTGATATTATTATTTCAGGTTGAAGCTCATGTACATGTCTGTCTGTCTGTCTGTCTTTCTTTCTATATAGCAGAACTCTCTGTCTGCTCATTAATACTAACTAACTAACTCATTAATACAAAGAAATCACATTTTGTAATGTTGAGCTGCTGAGTATCTTTTGCCTTGTTCACTCGAAGAAATCAGAGAATGATGAAAAAGTCTTGAAACTCCTCCAGTGGGTTAAAATTCAATTATACCACTTCAGCGGTGAAAATATGAACTAATCTCAGTAAAAATATTCAGTTTAGCTCTTCTAATTAATATCTATTGATGCAGGTGTTTGTTTATATTGAGCAAGTAGCTTATTAGTATCTTAGGGGCAGTAGTAGCTCAGTGGGATAAGGCACTGAGTTACTGATCAGAAAGTCGGCAGTTTAGTCCCCAGCTGCACCAGGTTAACATTGTTGGGCCCTTGAGCAGGGCCCTTAACCCTATCTGCCCCAGGAGTGCTGTATCATGGCTCACCTTGCGAGCTCACTCTAGTTACGCTGGGATATGTGATGAAAGAATTTCATTCTGCAGTTATGTATATGTGAAAAACAAAGGCTTAACTTATTTCAAAGTAGATTATTAAATCCTGCACATAACTGTTCATAGCTTTGCGTTTACTCAACATTTTAATTTCACTTGCGCCTGTTTAACTTTAGGCAGGTATCTACAGTAAGTAGTGCAAATGAGTCACAAAATTCTGTCCAGCCAGCCAGCAAATTGATGCTGTGACAAAATCTAGGGTTATATTCATTGGGCTCAAATTAGAGAGATACAATATACCAATAACCCATTAAAATTTATTGGGAAGTCCGGGAGAAAGTTTTACAATTTTAAATTTAGCTGTTTATGTAACAACCAAAGTGGCGACCTCATTTCCCCTCTCGTCCAACACTCAGCATTCAACATCAGTAGTATACTGTACTAATCACCGGCCTGATCATCTGTCATCATCTTTAAGTATGAATATTTCATGCTTTAATGAATCGCTGTGCAGCAAACAAAAAAACATACCTCTGAAACTGCTCAGGTACAGAGACTGAACTGAAAATGTGCTCAAGATTTTGGCACAGTACGGTGTATATAAAATTTTCCTGTTTTTTTTCTTTCTTTTCTAAGCAAACAACAGCCAATCTATCTATGCTTTACCTTCTAGCTGCTTCTGAAGTGCTTCCAACTTGATCTTCTGGTCTGCCACTGTGGATTTTAGTTCGTTAAGCTCATATTGAAGTTCTTTGATGCAGTTGTTTCCTATAAGACAACAAGATAGAAACTTCTTAGGAAAAAAGTGAACTGAACCTGTTAGTTAAACTCTAGTTCATTAAATACTAACTATGGGTAAGACTGCAGAGATCCAGTCACACTGTTGGGTAAGATGCATTAGATGATACAGTAGATGATTATACTCATGAATTTGCAGATATGGGTGTTTTTTTTTTTTTCTTTTTTCTTACCTAGCTGTAAACGTTAATTTTTAACCTGTTGCTCCTAAACTCAGTGTGGACTCTGAACTCCTGATTACCCAGAGGGAAACCCTTATATTAGTTACCAAATACTAGCCGTCATGCATTAAATCCCAATTATTTTCTGTATACAAACTAATTTCGCATTTCTTTCCTTATAATAAATTTGGCCCAGAAAAAAAAGAGTTCAGAGAATGACGGTAGGAGAATGACGAGAGAGAGAGAGAGAGAGAGAGAGAGAGAGAGAGAGAGAGAGAGAGAGAGAGATATTTGAGGGTTATTTTCAGATAGGGTTATATCCACTTCTGCTGAAATTAGAAATACATTTTTAAAATGAGAAAATATCTATCTATTTAAAACCATATCCATAATTCACTATTAAATTGTAATCACTATTTTCTTTCTTATTATAATTCAGTTATAGTTTTAAATTAGCTTTTCTTCTTCATGTTTATTTATTTTGTTTGTACTCACCACTTGTTTGTCCTTGTTTTTTTTCCTCCATAAATGCTTTCTGGTCTTTCAAAATTGATTTTATTTCAGCGAGATCACTGACAATGATGGAGATCAAAGAATGGTCTGTGCCGCCATGGTGTACCGCTGGAGAAACATTATCTCCACCCTGTCCCGCAGTACACTGATACAGAGAGAACGCAAGGAAAATCAGTGCTCTCATTCTGAGAACTGAGGGTCTTTAGAACATTTCAGCCTTCATATCAAAGAATAGATCCCTCCTGTTGTGGATTTACTGTTTGACTTATGATGTAATCTTTTAAAATTCTGTTACTCAATAGCATTTCAAAGGAATTCCTTTTCCCTGGAATCTGCTCTGTTTGCTGTGATTTATTATCCACAATTTATCAGCTGGTTGGAAGTTGTAGAGAAATCAGTTCTTTAGATGAGAACATGGTTATATCTGGCAATCATTAATTTGCAATTTATATAGCAAAAGCTAATAAAAAGGCTTAAGGTGTCTGTTATTTATTCCTTTGTCCTGCAAATAAACTGTTTTAAGGAGCACGATTATATTTAACAGGTATAAAAAAGCATGATATAGAAACTTAAACCCTTTCGAAATGTTTGTGACTTGATATGTGACTTTTGG
The DNA here is from genome assembly GCA_030068275.1 of Clarias platycephalus. NCBI lineage: Eukaryota > Metazoa > Chordata > Actinopteri > Siluriformes > Clariidae > Clarias > Clarias platycephalus. The sequence continues at coordinate 30,316,291 of JAQQZT010000036.1, read as the reverse complement.
ACTAGTACTGTACATCTCTTGATAAGAATAAATGTTCCCATTCTGTATTTTGATGATAGTGACATTGCCCACCAATTTTAAAAAGTACATCGTTATCCAAGTTGCAGGGGGAGAATATCAAAATTACTGAAAAATTACTTAATCATTAGAAAGGCCTAAAATTTGCTATGCTGTGCCTTTATTTGTGTATATAAATTTTATTATAATTTTTTTTATTGCTATAACTTGTCAGGGATAACCCCTAGAGGGCGCATTGGAGCACTCACATGAACCGCGAGCTGTCTTGGAGCCTAGTTGGAGCTGTCTTGCATCTGTTTTGTTTTCTTATCTCCTGCTGTCTTCTGTTCTGTTTTGTACCATAGCTTCATGTTTTGTTCATTCTTGTTTTGTTTTTTTTTCTTTACAGTATATTATATTTAAAAACCTTAAGTCTTAACCTCTGTGCTTATGCCTTGCCTACTACAACTGTACAAATGTGACATAACTAAATTTAAACAGTGCATTATTAATTCTGTAAACTGTTTAAAGCAGCATTTTTACCTAATTTTATATCCTAAGTGTCTAAGTTTGTCTGAATTTCCATAAGAGATAAAAAGAAAAAAATCTGAAACTAATTTATACATTTCAGACCAATAAGGCTAATTGATTGACTAAAGCAAATGTGCTAGTGCATTATAATTGCAACATATTGTTTTTTCAGCTCCTTGCTTTGCCCTTTGTGGAGTTTTATGGGCTGTAAATTGTTCTTGGGTTTTTTCAAGCTTGGGCACTGGTTTTACTAATAGTGTCATGTTCTTAAACCCAGAGGATTTTTATTATATAAATAATGGCAAACCATAATTGTTACTAAACATAATTTAAAAATATGAATAGAATTTTATTCAAAGGTATTTTAAGGGTATTTACTGTAGTCTGTAGTATAAGACAGTGGTACAGGTACAATGTTAGTCTGATGGGACCAGTAACATTTTAGACAGAACCATGTTATTTTTCTACAGTTTAATGGGATTTATTGCCGATATAGAAAATGTACCAAACAATAGTATATGGTTCCACAATGGTTTATATACCAGGATACGGTCAAATATTTTATGCATGTTTATGCACCACAGTGGCTACCCAAGTTTACCATCTGTATATCAGCTAAGTTTATCATCTGTCAAATAAGGTACTGCCTGCCCTATACCATTAGTATGTACTAACATACCTAAAATAATATATGTACAAACATCTTGGATACCTGCTGAACTTTGATAGCCACTGTGGTACACTGAGTATGGTGGTACATACCACAGTACTACCATGGTACCCATTGAAGTGGCACAGTACCTACCCTGGTAGTCCTATGGTGCCTATGTTTAAATATCTGACACATGGTAAAGTGTTACAGCAATACTGTGGTATATACAGTATGGTATTAAAAATTACTTATTCAGTTGTGTGTGCTTCTACATGCAGATCTCGTACCCAGGGCCAGCAAACCAGCTTTCTAAATCACACACACACACCTGAACACAGTTATTACCATGGAGTATGCCAGGACTCCCTTCACTTTCACAGCCACTTTAATGCTCAACATACATTACCTGAACTTGCACAGTCAATCCTTTTATTGCTCTGTGGCCCATAATTTTGCATAAATATGCATAATTTTATGCATTCACAGTGTACACACTAGCTAGATCAGCCTTTCTGATAGAATACTTGCAAGCCATCAAAACAAAGTCTAAAATCTTTAAACAAGTCATTAAAAACATGTCAGGCACACTTTCTATTACTCCTGTCAATCCTCACAGTCACACACTTCTTGTGGACTTTATATAGCCTTTTCTAATTCATTGTAACAGAAGAGAGCGAACTACAGTAATAGTATAGCCCTTTTGTATGCATCTGAAATAAAGAACATGGTGAGGGATGCATCTGAGTCACTGCACAGTATATAAATTATCTAAGAGCTATAATTTAGGATAATTAAGTTTTTTCCTCCTTCTGGCCTTTTGTATAAAATAAGAAGCAAAGATAAAAGTCCAAAGCCAGCAAACCCCTCGAGAAAACATTCTCTAAAAAGATAATTTATTGTTTTTAAAGAAAAATTAAACTTAAATTGAAATAATGATAAAATATGGCATCGCTTGCTCAGATTTTTTTTGCCTGCCATTTGGGAGGCCTGGGTTCGGGTTTCAGCCCATGGGGTTGCAGGGTAAGCTTAGTCCTGCTCTGAAGCCTGGATAAAAATGAGAATGTTGGGTCAAGAAAAACATCTTATGTAAAACCTGCATTAAAAATAACGAGTTAATCTGCTGTGGTGACCACTAATGAGGTCAACTGAGAGCAACAACTCGTTTTTTTTTTTATCACAAATAAACAATCTTCTTTTACAAGCAGCCAACATGTATGTTAAAGCTTTGACTTTCTTTCTTTTTTCTCTTAATTTTTCCAGCATTATCTTTACTATTGACAATGGTTTAACATTGATGTACTGATCCAAATGTGGGCAGCATGTTGGTGTGGTGGTTAGCACTGTCGCCTTGCACCTTCAGGTTCCAGGTTTGATTCCCACCTCAGGTCTATGTGCTGTGTTCGGTATGTTAATAAGTCTGGTGCTATTTGTCAGGTCTATCTCACAGCACATCCTGCAAACATGGCTGCTATGCACTCCAAGTCCCTGTTCAAGTTCAGCCAACTATTGATTCCATGAACATTGTGTTTGACGATGTTAACAAAATTGCCAATTTTTATCCTGTTTTGTGTTTGACAACTACTTCAGTTCCATCTATTATCTATAACCATCTATTATCTATCATCAATTCCATCTATTATCTATCATCTACAACCTGGGGCCTTTCCCAAGGAACTTATATAAGCAATGGAACACCCTGGATGTGGTGCCAATCCATTTCATGCACACAGTCACACTCCCAATTATAAACTCTGGGCAATTTGGAAACTCCAATCAACTTCTTTATGTGTATTTGGCTTTCGTTTAGTCTTCTGTTTTTAATTTTCCATCTTTCCCTTTGAGAGCTGCATTTTCCAGGAATGCCAACCTCTTGTCCTTGGTGTCTTCTCTGGTGAAGTTTATATGCATGTGAATAGATTTAATATGCTCTGTGAAGATGTCTTAATCTTCACCCAGGTGTCATCTACGTATCTGAACCAATGGGTCGAAGCAGACCCTGGAAAGGAGTTTTGTGCTTTCTTCTCCACTTCCTCTATGTATAGATTAGCCTCAATGGGTGATACTGGGGAGCCCTTGGCACAGCCATGTTACGGCTGTGGAAGTCTGTAGAAGTCACGGGTAGGTTGAGTCATGGGACCAAAAGAACAGATGGGGTCTGGGTTGAGGGTGCTTCTAGTGTTTAGGCCTCTTCCTAATGGCTTTTATACAGTAGCATTAGTGGGGGTAAGGATCCTAATATTAATCAGCTTGAATTTTTTTCTACAGCATTAGTGAAAGGTTTGGACACAAATTTGGATTTATATTCTACATTCTAGAAAAATACTGGATTTTTTTTACTAAAATAACATATAAGGCATAAATGTAATTAAGTAACAACAACAACAAGTCAGTTGTTATTTTAAGACACAAATGGGTATCTGTTCTGGAACAGTTCTTGTAATAACAGTATTGTCAAGTGCATTTGCAAAACCCATCAAGCGCCATGATGAAACTGTCTCTCATGAAGCCCTTTCCAGGATGGCAAGACCAAAACCTACCTCTGCTGCAGAGGAGCAGTTCATTTAGAGTTACCAGCCTCAGAAATCACAAATTAACAAACTGCACCTCAGATTAGAGCCGTTATGAAGCTTTACAGAGCAGAAGTAGCAGATATACATCTCAATATCAACTGTTCAAATGAGATCATTGCATCTTTTGGATGCCTTTAGCATTGCTTTACAGTGTAGAAAGATAGAAGGGGGTGTCCAAACATTTGACTGGTAGTGTATGTAAAATGCTTCTAATGATTGTTAATTACAAGGGCATTCAAGTCAAACCAGGAGTTATGATGAAGTTTCTGGTGAATCAAAGTGGAAAAGAAATAGAAAAAAAAAGGAGACATTTACAGAACACTTTAAGCACAGTACGGTGATGAGACTCCTACCTGCAGTAAAACATCTGAATGGTGCAAACGTTTTAAAGAAGGCCATATGCCCCTGGATAGCAATCCTGACTGAGGTGTCTTATGGTCCACTGCAGTCGTTCCCATGAACATTCAGTGGGTGGAATTACTGATCTTTGAAAATCGTCTTGTCGCCAACATTGCGCATTACAGGAACTTGTCTGGGAGTTATTGCCACATCCTGTGTACAGTCCTGACCTCGCTCCTACAATTCATGAAACACTGGGATAAGTGCAGCAGGGGATTATATATAAATAGGAGATTTTTCTCTCATAACTGTGTTGTTATTTTGCAAAAAGTCCCGCTATGGCTTGAATGCCCCTTGTAGAGGCTTATACAATGTAACCTGGCAGGATTCCTACTATTTATTCATGTTCATTCTCAGTGCGAATACTACAACCTTTTATTGAACAACAGTGAGTGTTCTCGCAGCCTCTGATTAAAAACTTACAGCCTTTAAAGAATGTATGTGTTATTCGTGTGCCTTTTGCAAAGCATGTGCTACACATACAGTATAGACCCATGCTGAAAGAACTGTTCTTTTCCCTATACTGTCAAGGCTCAGTAATGTTCCTCCTCTGGAGACTGATCCTGGCTTCATCGACATTCAGCTCACAGTGACGGTGTGTCCTGAACGGAGCCAGACTGTGTTGTTGATGTGGAAGAGGAACCTGTGGACTGGTTATTAGAGACTGGTCTTTGTGACTGACAGAGCAAAGTTACACTCTCATTTCCCTGGCCCTTGAAAGGATTGCAATCTTCTTTTTTCTCCTGTGCTGTCTGTCTCCATGTCACTCCATATCCAACGGTCCTGCTGGAGATTTAACCACTTGACTTTCTCCATCATCTCTCTCTCTCTCTCTCTCTCTCTCTCTCTCGTCCCATAAAACCAAGACATCAAACCTCCCTGGCAGCCTTTTGACATCAGAGTTTCAGGACAGCTATAAATGTGAACACAAATAATATTGAATTCATTTAAGGTATATTTTCACAGGAGACACACTGGAACAAATCAGGAAAGGGAGTGTTATATGATTGAATAATTTAAAAGAAATATCCACAATAGAACTGCATTTATATGCCTCATTCAAGAGTACATAAACTTTCATTTGTTACTAATTTCAAATTATTTACCTGGCTCGGACAGCATGCAGAAAAATATCTGCTGCTCAAATGATTTCAATATGCAAAAAGGTTACACTTACAGTACACACCAAATGGGATCTATTGTTTTGCAGGCACTTTAATTTAACTAGATATAATCTATGATTCCCACATTCCAGCATTCAGGGTTCGAGTCCTTCCAAGGTGTAGCTAGTCCCCAGAGTCCCCACTCACCATTTTTCTGGTGGCATGTGCCCGGTAGAAGGAAAAATACACAAATAATTAAATTTATAAAATGAAATAGTTACACTAACTTTGTTTGCATGGAATTTAATTGCACACTCATAAGCATGTTTTTAAAAAAAAGGACAAGACCATCTGTTGAATTTTGAAATTAACTAAAATCTTGATGTGTTACGGTAAAGTGCGCGGAATGAGGAATGAAGGTATAAAATTGCGTTTATTAAGTAGATTTCAATTGCACACTCATCAGGGTGTTTAAAAAAAAAAAAAATGTACAGCAGCATCTGTTGAATTTTGAAATTAACTTAAATTTTGACGTGTTATGGTGAAATGCGCGGAATGAAGGTGTGAGATCGCGTTTATTAAGTGGATTTCAATTGCATGTTTTAAACAATGTACAACACCATCTGTTGAATTTTTTAATAAACCAATGATTTTTTTCAAGGATGATTTTTTTTTTTTTTTTAAATAAAAATTTTTAAGTAAAGGGGTTTTCCATTTAAGTACAATATCTTCCCCTCCTGTGGGCCAACTTCGATGAAACAAAGCCTACTGTATGTGTTACCTCATGATGCATGCACAAACAGACATAAAACAAATAGGGTAAAAAGGGAGTACTGTATAAGGTACTGTATTCCAAAATTATGGAATAGTCTTCCAAATAGTGTTCGGGACTCAGACACAGTCTCAGTGTTTAAGTCTAGGCTAAAAAC
>JAQQZT010000036.1:30294916-30310010 GCA_030068275.1 Clarias platycephalus | reverse complement strand
ACAAAATAATTTCTTTTGATTGTGTGAAGCTGCTTTGAGGCAATGGCAATTGCTAAAAGCGCTATACAAATAAAATTTAATTATAAGGGAGGGGACCATACACATCTCTGGGGAACACCAGTGCTGAGGGTGAGACTGGAGCAGGTGAGTTTGTTCAGGCGAGCAGACTGTGGTCTAATCGTAAGGAAGTCTGTGGTCCAGTTACAGAGTGGTGTGCCGATACCAAACTATTGAAGCTTTAATACTAGCTTGAAAGGGCTATCAACATAGAAAGCTGATCTAAAATCGATAAACATGACTTAAGTCTCAGGGTTGTCCAGGTGAGTCAGGTCAGAATGGAGCACCAAATGGTGGCGTCCTCTATTTACCTATTTGGGCAATAGAGAAACTGGTATGGGTCCAGAGTAGGGTAGCAGACAGGCTTTAAGGTGGGTAAGCACCAAAATCTTTAAGCACTGTGCGATGACAGGGGTAAGTGGGATAAAAATCTCTGATTTTGCTGTTGCAGCGGAGTGCTTTGGCACAATGGTAGCAGGTTTAAAGCAGACGGGGACAGTTGGCTGGGCCAAGGACAGATTAAAGATGTCCGTAAAGACCTCTGCCAGCTGCTCCACACACGCTTTGAGCACTCGGCCAGAGATGCCGTCAGGGCCAGCTGCTTTCTGTGCAATCACGCTGCCCAGGGTAGTACACACTTCAGAGGTAGAGTGTGTAAGTGGATGCTCATCTCACTGTGTTGCGTGCTTTAAGCAGAATGCGGTCCCCTCTGTTCATTCAGGGCTTCTGTTTGGGAACAGTATGACGTTACTTTGTGTGGTTACCTGATCCACACACCTGTTAATGCCTAATATTAAGCTCTCATTGCATGAACCAAACTTACCTAGCTGTCCAACGTACAGTACATTAAGTTCTTTCTAAAAAAAAAAAAAAATGATTAGCTGAAAAGAAGCTAACATTCTCATTAAATCATGATGTAAATTTATAATATTAATCATTATGCTATTAGATTATAGTGATATGATTTATTACAATAATTTTTATTTTTCATCCTGTTTAACAGTAAACAGCTTTAACAAAATGAAGTAATTTCCTCCTTGGATTAATAATGTTTTTTGAACCTGGAATCCAGACATTCTGTGGTGTTTATTCACGAAGACACGAGTAAAATCAAATACTTGCTTTTTGTTGTTGTTGTTGTTTTTTTTGGTGATAAATAAAAATGTATGACACTAAAATATACACAAATAATACATTTTTACTTGTAATATCCACTGGCAATAAAAAAGCAAACCACTATACTATATATATACACAAACTAATATATACTATATTATTAAGTTTTAAGGTTAATGTTATTTCCTTTCTTAGTAAATGCATCAGACTTCATTCCCTTGGGTTTTCTGCTGGAATACATATTTGTTTTCATTCAAGCAAAGTCATCAATCTCAATATTTACTGGAGGCCAACTTTCTCCCCTGAGACACAGACATCCTGGAGCTGAGTGACAGGCCTTTCACTCACTCTATGATCAAGACAGATAGACTTACAGTACAGTAACACTCTCCTCCCCCCCGATTGGAAGGAGGTAAGGACTGCACCTGGTTAACAGCATTATATGCTGATCCAATAGTAGCTGCAATCATGCTAGTGTGTGACAATAATGGTGATGAAAGTATGCTGAAATAGCAAAAATATGTGTCTGTGTGTTTGTGTGTGCTGTATTTATATCATTAAACCCAAACATTTAAGCCGAGTATTTTGTAGGTTCTCCTTTTTATATGTCGCACTTTATTTGTGTTATGTTGATAACTTGCAGATCTGACACATTGTAATCAACATTATGATAAAAATATACTTACTAATATTTCCAAAATGTCCCCTGATCTAGAAATCATAATGATGGCATCCTCCATTACTAATTTGTCTGTGGTGTTACTGTTTTTCCTGGTAACACAACAGACTATAGTAAATACCACAGATAATATACAACCAGAAATGTTTTATTTTTAAGGACATTTATAATGATATAATTGTTAAACATATCATGAAAAACAGTGGTTTTAATATTTCAGAATAAAGACTATAAAAGGTTCCACAGACCATTTTTCCTGTCTTTTTGATGTATATCCAAAAACCTATTTTTTTTTGTTTCATTTGGCAGAAATAGGCACTAGGTTAAACAATTAAACATTTCTTTTAAAAACTGAAATTTAAATTATAAATGAAGTGAATCATTAAAATAATTTATTATTATTATTAATAATAATAATAATAATAATAATTATTATTATTGTTATTATTAAGTTATTAATAATTATTAAGCATACCCCTGCTCATTTTAGAACAAACTAAAAATTTGCTTCAAATATTGCTAACACCATAGACATAGGTGGTTCTGTTACCAGTGTTTGATTAAAATGATATAAGAAGCAAAATGTTAATAAGCTTCTATTTAATGAATATAGCATATTAAGCTAATTTAAAATACATAATACATTTTATTTGATTAATTATTATTTATTTTTAATTATTATTATTTATTTTTTTTTACAAATTCTGCCTCTCATCTGCCACCCGAATTGAAGAATGACCCTTTGATAATAATTATACAAACACCATTTATTATCAACAGATTATGAGGCTTTCCATTTAACCAGTTATTTTGCTTAACCAACACACATCCTTCAGCGACTCAGCTGAACTGACTAATCGCCAGTGGCGGAGCTGGTGCCTGACTGTTGTCAAAAGTAATTTTAAATTCTTACTGGTTCTGTGTAGCCAAAAGCTGAGAATAAAAACCACGGAGGTGGTGGACAGTCCTGTAAACTTCATAAGGTTATCCTTTTATTTCCACTTATTCTGCATTAAAACATCAGCTCCGCTAACTTCCAGGTTCTCAAATAGTCTTAAATTAAAAGGTAATGCTTTTGGGTGTACAATCACTTGTTTTACACATTAGCTTTAACTTGTTTTCTTGCTTAAAGTGCTTTTGTGACTAGATTTAAATATGGGTTTTGCTTTCCCTTTACACGGTCAGAACTACCTGTTCTATATTAGATGATAAATCATTGGAAGTCATTCCGAACTGTTGATAATCCTAATTCACTAGCTTACTGGAGCTGAACTAGCTGACAGTACCTAATTTCCTGAGATATTTCAGATTATTAGTTTTATCTTTTTTGTATTGCTAATGCAAACCAGCAACATACCATCGGCTAATCTGGTAGGATTTATGGAAAGTTATTTGCATCAACGCTAAAACTAGTCATCTATTATTAGCTAGATGAGCAGGTTTTTATATGACAATAAAAACAAATACTACTATTCAGGCAGTATAATATAAGAGTAGAGAAGGGGAGATATTTGTGTTCCTTAAATTGAGCTTCTGCCTCGAAGTTCACAGCAGAAGGGAGAGATTTTGGAAAAATCTGACAGCATGGCATGGATGTGGCATACACTTTGACCTTGACTAAATTAAATCAGAGACTCCTACGACCCGCATTAAAACTCTCTTGATGCTCTACCATTGTCTCCTGTCCTTTCACCAATCAAGAAAAGAAAAGAAAAAAACAGAAAAAGCGGCTTTTTAATTAACCTTTGGCTATTCCATGATGCTGGGCGATATATAGAAAGTCTGCAGTCGCTTAGGGAGCCGCTTAGCATCTGTTTTAAAATCAAGGAGAATAAATACACAGCCTACAGTGGAATCCCCACATCTTTCATTTGTTTTCAGGCAAATCCTTTGTTCGGCATGTTTAAAGTAATCGATGAACATTTAACATCCCGTGGTGGTCTCCTTCTAGAAATATTTTACAGGCAAGAGGCATTACTCTGCAGCAGATCCACCTGCAAAACAGCAACTGCAATCTCGGAGGAGTTCAGATCTGCTGGATCAGAGACAGATGGCTGAGTCCAGCACTGCTAGAGCAGCAGGGATGCTTCTTCTGCTTTAAAACTTGGATTGAGCTTAAGAACAATTTGTTATAATTTAGGTACAAAAATATATAGTAATATACGTGGTGTTGTTGTGTATTATGAAAAGTTTTTCTAAATGTTATTTTGCCATTTCCGAATAATATTTTTGTATTATTCTTTATTATTATCTTTATTTGATTTGGGGGATCTCGGGTTTATTTTTAAATTAAAATCCATAAATTTTTTTTTTTGGTTATTAATTCTTGTAATCATCAATCATCTATATCACATACCCAGCGTAGGGTCACATGGCTCCTGCATCCTATTCTAGGGTATTGGGGCCCAAGAAGAATAAAATATATACTACATTTTCATTTACCGTAAATAAGTCACTTAAAGCACTTCTACTTACAGTACATGCTCACTGCATTTCATTGCTTCTGTATATGTACTTTGTCATTGTGAAAAGACTGACTTTAATCTAATCGAATCGAAAGACAGGGTAAACTCTGGATGGGGTGCCAACCCATTGCACAGCATAAGCACACACACAAACTCATTCAATCACATACTACAGTATTTGAAAACCCCAATCAGCCTACACTGCATGTCGTTGGACTGCAGTGGAGGAAACCCACCAGAGGGGAGATTAAGACCCCATGTTGGTGCAAAGCAACAGTGGTGACAATAGTTTATTGGTTAATGCTTTCTTACATTTCCCACAGAAGCATTTGACTACCTGTTGATATTTTTACTGGTTTAATTCATATTGCCTTCAAGGTTCCCACATGACTGTACGAAGGATGACATGATGTGTTTTCAAGTGGGGTTTTGCCTGGAGAAAAAAAAAAGGTGTGAGCAGTGCCGCCTTAATCTGACATTAGGCCCTGTGACTGCACCTCTGGTAATGGTCCTCCTGTCCGTCCACGTACTCTTCTCCTCCTAATTTACAGCTTTAAACAATCCAGAAAGATTCAGAATCGTTTTTTAAATTTATTTCATGTTTTTTTTTTTTAAATAAAATTCCTTTACATGAATCTTTTTAGCTTGTAACAGTTTTCTTTTAGGCGCCACAGTGGTGTAGTGGTTAGCACTGTTGCCTTGCACCATAGGTTGGATTCCCATCTCTCTACATTTCTATACTTGCATGTTCTCCCCTTGCTTGGTGGGTTTCCTCAGTGTTCTCTGGTTTCCTCCCACAGTCCAAAGATATGCAGATTAGGCTAATTGGCGTTCCCAAATTTCCCGTAGTCTGTGAATGGGAGTATGTGTGTGTGCCCTGCAATGGATTGGCACCCGTGCCCTAAGCCTCCTGGGGTAGGCTCCAGGCCCCCCCGCCACCCTGAATACAGGATAAAGCGGTATAGACGATGAGCAAGTGAATGAGTGAGTTTTCATTTATGAGCACCACTCTCAACCTACTTCTTGTCAGACATTTTGACCTAGTTAGCTACAAGCTTCACTGGACACTTGCCTACGTCACATGGCCACACTTTCTACATTCTGGTTGGTTGCTGGTGTCATGATGTCTATGTGGGTCACTTTTTTTTTTTTTTTTTTTATCAGCTCATGCTAGGTCTCTGATCTTTGTAGGCACAGGGGCTTGAACCCAGATAATCCTGTGCATTAAAACAGCCTTGGGTGTGAGGTAAGAAGGCAATTCTTCATCACCATTTTGCTTTTAAGATTGGTTTTGATTTGTTTTCACTTGTGAATAATGTTTTTAACTGTAGAATGTTGAACGCCAAATTGTTCAGAAATGGTTTTATAACCCTTTCAAGATTGATGTGCAGTAACAATTGCTTCTCTAAAACCATTGCTTATGGCTTTCCTTCTTGGCATTGTGTTAACAAACACCTGAATGCTCCAGACCAGTAAACTGCAAAAACATCTGCTTGTATAGAGGTTATCACAACCTGATTATCAATTAATCAAGGTCAGATGATTAGAAGCACCTGGCTGCAACTTACCTCCTTAAATCCTGTGGAAGCAGTAAGGGGGTACTTACTATCACTTTTTGGCTTAATTTTTGTTAAATACAACAGGGAGAAAAAGTTATATGTTGTTCATCTGAGGTTGTATTTGCCTAATACTGAGACCTGCTACAATCAGATGATTTTAATTATGTTTTTACACAAAAAACACCACAATGATAAAAGGGGGCATTAACTTTTACTGTACATATGACTATGTCAACGCAATCTGTTGCTTATTTGCTTTTATAAACTAACAGCAAAATTGAATCATTATCCTTAATGATGGAGATCCTTGAGATTTTTTATTGTTTCTCTTTTAGTAAACAGGATTTTCAGGGTGAAGATTATCTTCAGGGTCATCCCGGAGATACTGTGTGCATTATACTTTTTATAATGGTATTGTATTTAGCAGAATGAACCAGATTAAACAAGATTTCCAAAATAAATGAAGATGAGAAAATGCCATGTGCAGGACGATGACTCATGAACCTGTGAGAGAAAGAAAGTAACCTTTTGTGAGGATTTATGGTGTATATCAGAGCATTATTGTTTTTTTTTTCAGGATAGGTGAAAGATGGATCTCATACATTCATTTGTCTTCTCCTGATTAACCAATTTAATCATAACCTTACGATAAATGCCATGCTCAGACATATATTAATAGCCTTAATAACCTGCTGTGCATTAGTGTTCATTTGTATACTATATGCATTGTGTGCCCCGTGTTTAATTAGTCTAACTGGCATCCCTAATCATTTCCTAACATATACGATAATAAATAGACTATATTTGTCCAATCCCCTCACCTACAGGTTCTCCAGCTTGCATAGTAAAATATGGCATCTGTCCTTTTTCAGATATGACAGGAAATGTGCTGGAGTGCATCACATTAATCTCGTCTGTCCAATATTCCCCTCTGAAACCTCCATGCTTCTTCTTCTGCCTACAAAGTGCACTATCAGTTATTTGAAAGGGGAAAAAAAACAATAGTGCAAAAAAACTTCACTAGCTCACATGGTCTCCTGCTAATAAACTGGGCTTTCAGGAATTGCAGAGCCTGACGTAAGTAATGAAGGCACAGATCCATTAAGCATCTTTTCAGACATTGCCAAAACGCTGAAATATAGGCACACATCCAGCTATCAATCATCCAATTCCTGCTGTGTAATGAAGTTAATTAATCATTGATTAAAGAGTCTCTAGAATTTCATAATGTTCTTCAATATTTTGTGCTTGACTCACTAACCTTTGCTGTTATGATGGATTTTTTTTTCCTTTTTCATTTTAATCACAGCTCTGATTCAAAGCCTCAAAGCCTTATTCATTTACAGTCATACCTGTTGTAAGAAATGAAATGCTTGGGGATATGCAGTTTTAGCGAAATAATAGGCTGTCGAGATGAACTTGAGTTACAAACTGAAGTTGACTCAGTCTAAAAGTGGCATGCTCCTGCTTCTGTCATCCTTATGCCTATAGATTTCTGCTCAATCCATCTTGAAGCCTATAAGCTCCTATTTCTACTCTTCTGAGCTCAACAAACTCCTATTTTCATCACACTGAAACCTACTCTAAAAGCGCTTATGTCTTCCATTCCAAAAGCTCAAATGAGCCAGACGCTTCTACTCCCTTCATATTGGTCTTCACCAATCATAAAAACTACCTCTGTGGTTTTTCTTAAGATGAAGCTGCGATATGGGCAGTTATAGCATTTACAACATCTCCTGTCTTTTACAGAATGCTTTTTCCTACTAAATAAAAACATTTATATCTGGAGCAAAATATGGCATTATCTTATTAGTTTACTTATTAGAGTAACCTTAACAACTTTCAACTCAGCTATAGCAAAGAACAGTACATGAGATCCTTGCTGTGCATTAAAGTGGTTCTCAACCCTACTACTGGAGGTTCACTGCCCTGCATATTTTAGTGTTTTCCCTGCTCTACCACATCCTTTTCAATCAAGAACGGGTGTGCATTAGTTAAATGCTAAAATCAGATATCCTGGGAGCTGAGAAAACTCTCAATTGTACAGGGCAGTAGTCCTGCAGGACAAGTTGAGAACCATTGCATTAGAACCTATTACTTGAATAATCTGTTTGAATTTTTGCACTTAGGCATTCTGCTTACTGCATTGCTACTAGCTCACTGCTGCTATATCATAGTCCCAATCACTAACTGAAATGCTATCCCATGGATGTGGGCTTTTGTAAAAGAAAGATCTGCCCCTGCAGTAGTTTTTATTATACAAGGTACCAACAAATAGCTGGTATGTTTTAATCAAAGTGTACCACACTGTGACAGTTACTGTGTCAGTCACTAGTGCAAATTCATATAGTGGTTTATAGTTCAATGGTAGTGTTTTAAAATTAATGTAAAGCTTTACTGGGAGCCAATGTAGTATGATTGTGTGGTGATGCAGGGGTGATATGTTCATATCTTCTGGTTGTAGTAAGAACTCAGGCATGCTGGGGTTTTGATTCTAGTGAAGCTGCTGCATTTTGGACTAACAAGTAAAATGAGGTTCGGTATTGGCTGGCAAGGGTTTTTTAATCAAAAGTTTGATCATTGCTACCTTAAAAGGATCATGCAGGTACAAAACCAGTGCTAAGGGAAGAACTAAATATTTTTTAAAAAGAAATTCAATTATTATCTGTAAAAGATAATAAATAAGAATTTTTTCTGTTATTCTCTAAAACGGTGGATAGATATGTTGACATAGTAGCATTAAATCTTGTTTTATAGGTCAGGGCACTCTCCTTTAATGCTGTTTGAAATACTTCCTTTACATTCTAAAACTCCTATACAGAAGCATACAAACTTCTATTTACTGTATGCCCCCATTCTAATGCATACAAACTTTTGCTTTTATCTTTGGTACTTCACGACCTTCTCCCTCTTTCAGTGGCTCTGCAGGATGAGCACATATCTCTTTAAGGGGACTAATGTACTGGCATTTTTATCACAACAAGACATTTATGGTCTTGTGATTTTCTAGATTTAAGAGGAGCATGGCATAATCTTCCTAAATGACTTCATTCACCACATGTAAGGTGAGCTCATCGTTCATACGTACTTTGAGATCATATATTTTAAACTCATGCAGATTTTTTACACAGGTCCAATGATGACCCTGTCAAGGATCTAATAAAAATGCACGAGCGTTTAGTTGAGCCCATCATTATTTATAGGTGTGGGAAGAAAATGAATAAAACATGTGCAGGTGTGATGATTAGGGGCAAAAAGCCAGGCACTTGCTGGACGTTCTCTGTCAGACAAAATCATTTTCTGTTATTTGACCTTTTTCACATGTCATAGGACTTCCAGATTTCAGCTTGGCATGAGGTTAGTTCATCAGTGAACCTTTGATTATTACATTATGTTTATATTATATATTTTGGCCCACTCTTCTTCGCAGAATTGTTTTAATTTAGCCACAATGGAGGCATGAATAGCCTGTTTAAGGATCTTAATCAGATTGAAGTCTGGACCCTGACTAGGCCTCTCCAAAACCTTGATTTAGAATTTTGCACACTTGCTGGTGTGTTTCATGTCATTGTCCTTCTGCATAACCCAATTTGCGCTTGAGCTTGAGGTCACAAACTAATGATCAGACTTTCTCCTTCAGGATTTTTTGGTAGAGTGCAGAATTCATGGTTACATCAATTATGGCAAGTAGCAAAGCAGCCCCAGACCATCACAGTACCACCGCCTTGTTTGATTGGTGGTATGATGTTTTTTTTTTTAGGCCGCACTCCTACCAAAAAGTTTAACTTTTGTCTCATCAGTGCACAGAATATTTTCCCAAAAGTCTTGGTGATAATCAAGACATCTTTTATTTTTTTTGGCACATGTAAGACAAGCCTTTGTGTTCTGGATTATTTTATAAGCTTGTAATATTTTCCATACATCCATACCATTTTATTTAGATTGTGATCAGATCAAGTTCTTATTAAGTGATTTCTTAATTCAACCAGTCTGGCCATCTATGACCTTCTGTGAGTTCATTAATTCTTTTCCACTCACTGGATTTTTAATCCAATCCAGAGGTTTTCTTGACCAGGGGTTGGCAAATTCGGCCCTAGCGAGACGCAATCTTGCAGAATTCAGTTTCAACACTAATCAAGCTTATAAAAGGTCTTCAGGATTACTAAGGCTGCAGGCACATGAGTTTTTTTTTCCCTCAGGGCTGGAGTTGTCTGCATGACAATCTCGCTGGGACCAAACTTACCTACCCCTGGTCTTGACCATGCCTGCACTACGGTTTGTGTGTGGACAAATGTAAAACACTTTGTGATGCAGTTGGTGTTTGACAAGCATAAGCACAGAGAGAAAGAATAGACATTACTGTAGCTGTAAGTTTTTTCCTGAGAAACCCAAGACTGGAGCTGAGAAAAGGGCTGTAGGGGTTGCCATGTTGACCTAGTGGGGGATATGGGTGTAGTAGACCTTTTTCCAGCCAGACTGAATTATTTACATGCATTTTCTCACTTTTCAATTTTAAACTTTTAAAATGCTAGAACTTGTGATCAAAATATGCAAAACAGCAGCACAAATAAGGGGAACCTGCATTCTTCAGATCTATACATGCATAAGAAAAATGACCAGATGAAGGGTTGTCCCAGGACACCACGCATATCAGTATTAGTTTGATTTACTTATCCTCTGCCTTTTATTGTCTGTCCTAGATCAGAGATGTTAGATCAGAATTTTATCCTATCCTACATTTTCACAAAAACACCACAGCCTTATAAATAATAAATCATTGCAAGTGTTTTAATCTTCATGAATAAACTCCTAAGCTTAGATCTCTGACAGAACTCTGCTGATCTGATGTTCAAGTTTGCAGTGTGTCAATCAAACGTTATTGTGTTTGCCCTCTGTAGCTGAAACAGGGTCGTTTTTGAGCCTTCAAGTGCAAAATCTTTCATCCTGGCCATCAAAAAAAAGGAAACCTCAAAGACATTTACGGTGCAGATTTATCGTGCTGTGCTTACAAAGCAGGCATGGGATTAAAAAGCTGATGAAAATGTTGCGATTCTAACAGAACCTGATTATTACATATTAGATGCATACAAACAATGAATACTAATGATGGTACTGAGATCTCAAGGCCATAACTAAACCGTTCATAGTTTAGTGATGTTTTGTTTTTGACCAAAGCACACCTACATTTTAAGTTCAATACTTCGAGGCAAAGCAGGATGTTTTTTCTGGAGATTTCCTTTTCCACTCGAGACTCCTTTCATAAAGTATTTAACAGCACCTAGGGAGATGTTCTTGGTACGTCTAGCTGGGAGGAGGCCACGAGGCAGATCAAGGACTAGGTGGAGTGATTATATTTACACACTAGCCTGAGAATGCCCCAGGATCCACAGTCAGAGTTATTTGAGAAATAAATAAATAAAGAAATAAAGTAAAAGTAAAAAGGATGGAGAGAAGAATGAAAATCAAATGAAGGTACTGTATGGATGAATGAACAGTGGAATAAAGAATGAAAAAGGGAAAGAGATAGGCAAATTACAAATAAATAATTTGCTTGATTATTCATTCCAAGTTATTAAAAATAAAAAAATAGACATGAGCAAACAAAAAATAAAAAAGGAAGAACAAACAAACAAATAAGTAACTTTACAACTTTTAGTCTCCAGACCAGTCTTGCAGAAGTTTGAGTTACAAAAGACATATTAATTAATTACTACTACTACTACTAATAATAATAAAAATAATCATAATAGGAAACCTGGTCACATTGGTTACTGTATATGATCCGATGAGAGAGAGAGAGAGAGAGAGAGAGAGAGAGAGAGAGAGTAGGCACAGGAACAGACGAGGGCACAATGGCCTCAGGAAGGTTGCACATCTTTCACATCATGTCTCAGTCCATTTCCCAACCTGCCAACCTGCACAGGTTTCCATTTACAGAACTCTGACAGGTTTATCTCCACATACTCTCACGTCCTCACCCAGCCACCCAACACAAACTTGGCTTGTATAGTGGGCACTGTATGATGTGTACATCACTTTGTGCACTTCCTTCCTTCCTTCATGTGCCCTTTCTTGATACGAGTCAATCTCGACTCATCAGACCACATGACCTTTTTCCATTACTCTAAAGTTAACTCTTCACCAGTCAACTTCACTAATCGTTTACATTTTTTCCAGATACATTGCTTCCATAATCTTGACGGTTTATTGTTGTTTTTCTTAACCCAAATTTCAGGCATTTTAACAGTTCTTTTTTATTTTTTTTTATTCATTCAGTTTTAGTTAGATGTGCTTTCTGCCAGGCAATAATTTGTCTTTCCATATTAATTTCCAATTTAATTTTAGCCGTGCTTGTTGTGAGAACTTGACGCAGGGAGCTCCACAGACACAATGACAATAAAGTGAGATCTTACATCAAAAATGTTTATTTATTAAATAAATGTTTTAGGAGCACTTGTGCAAGTGTGTATTCCAGATCATTGTTTGGATTGCTGAAAATGCGAGCTTGTAACGGTGGCAGTAATGATTATCTTGTCAGCAGCATGTCCAAATTGAGTGCTGAGAGGCCGATCACCCTTCCCTGGCAGCGGCTGCAGACCGAAGTTGAAAGCAGAAGAGTCGATGTGGCTGTTGCAGTCCAGTAGAGGCAGTGGCAAGCTGAAATTTAAGGCATAATAGCCAAATAATGGCATTGGTGGGATCTGAAGTACGAATGCAGACATGGCTATCATCATCCTGTGGCACGCTAGAGCTGAAGGCATTGAGATCAAAGCCGCGACAGGTTGATGAGGTAGGCATGAACATGTCGGCAGTATTTACAAGCTCAACAGCAGCACGTTTGTGTTGAAGGCCAGAAGGTTGCTCACATTTCCCTGGTAGGGCTGGAGGGCGAGGGTTAGGAGCAAATGATCCAAAAGAGGCTATCACAGTCCGGTAGGGGTGGCATCATGCTGAAATCATCTAGCTAGGCAATGGTCGATACCTTTACAGCAGCTGAAATGCAGTAACTGTCCACTACTCTAAGTGTGAGTGCCGGAGCAGTGAACAGTCCATTAGCGCCTAACCCTCGGCAAGCTGCTCGGCAGCTTAAAGCCCCGAAAGGGCACACACACCACGCCACTCACAGCACGCCATTTCTAGCCTGGCACTTTACTGATTTTCTTCTGAATGACGAACTGATCTTCTTGCTTTCTTTTATCGAGAAGAATAGAAAGTCAGAGGCCTTCAATCATAACGTAGTACCCGCTGTGTAATGTTTACTGGCTCCACCCCCTTACATTCCTGCCGAAAGGGAGGCCGCGATGCCAGATAAGCCTGTTCGTTTCAGTTTTCCAAAGTGAGTGGGGAGAAAAATTTAGGCAAGTGCTTATCGCTGGATCGGTTAACGTTACCCTAATATCTCACTCTTTGCTCAACGAGAATAAATTCAGACCTAGTTAATTGACCCCTAATTACACAGCAACAATATCTGAATCCAGCTGAATCCTGCACTGCACTGTGTCTGCAGATGATTGTGAAGCATCTGAATCAATCAGGTCTAATCTGTTTCTCCGCACGTCATGCAGGCATTACGGCTCACTGCTGTAGTGTTTACTGACTCAATCGCACAAAATCGTTCTGTTCCCAGCTTCTGATTCTCACACACATTCAGTGAGCAAAATAGTCAGGCAGTTTAGGAATTAATAACGTAAACAGATATTACTTCTGCTCATTACAGGCTATTAGAGAAGAGGCGTAATTATGTGTACAAGACGTGATTTGTGGAGGTGTAAAAATGAGGAGCAAATTTAGAATTGTTTACAGACAGGTTACGCAGGCCATAAGACAAGGCTATAATTAATAATAATTCATTCAAATTGAAAAATTGTGCTTTTTTTTTATGAATAGATCATTTCATGTGGATGTTGGTTTCCAGTTTACACTGCACCACACAATCACATGATGTGAATTGTATTCACCTGCACTTTGTCTTCTCCATTTGTAGATTGTCGGTCTCTCTCAATTCAAATCTCCAAAGGCTGCATTTGAAGGCCGATCACGCCATAACTAAGATTGTTCCATTTTGAAGGCTCCTTCCATTGCAGCCAACAAATGTGGCCTTCTTTCTCCTCACAGCAAAAGATGCAACAGTGTACAGTTTACTTCACATCCCAACCTATCCCAAGATTCTTTGAGATTTGAGATTCTCCGAAGAACAGAAGATTGCGAATATTGTTATATATGTAAATATATTATAAAAATTAAATATATAAATAAAAATAAGGGGTTTACATGAAATCCACACGCTGAAAGGTTTTCATAAAGTGTGGTTAGGTACAGTATTGTTGCGCACCTTTAACTTGCCTCCGAATTTATAAATAATTTATACTTTCTATTACATTGATGCGATAGTAAAGGCAGAAACACTGGTGACAGAAGTAGGAAGATCTCTCTAGACCAGACCGCGATGGCCACAGTCCCCTATGACCCACAATCCCCTGAAATGAGACTCGGCTTGCATTTAAGTTCGGTACTTGGTTAGTTTTGTGTCTTTCTTCCTGGTTGGATGCCTGATGCGTTTAGTGTATAAACCTCTGTTCTTGTCACTAGTGTGTGTTTCTCTGTTACTGTTCATCTTGTCCTGCTCCTCATCCTGTCCTCATCTGCGTTTATGCCGTGCCTGCAACCCTCTACATGGCACAACTTGTTACGGCTAATCAGCACGCACACTTTACTACAAAAATAGAAAGGAATAAAACACTTGATGCTATCATCTTTTAGAAAAGAAAAAAAAAAAAAACCTCTGAGATGGGGCTGTCATAAAGTGGAGTTACTTCTATCACAATGAAGTTTATTGTTTTTCCTATTAAAGCATGTCTGGTAAGAATTTTATTATACATATCAATTTGTCAAAAATTTCAATCTTTGATATATTAAACAATGACATGTTTTTTATGTTTAAAGTTAGATTTACTGTTGGGAAAAGGCATTAGTTCCTGTTTTACTTTACATTATAGCAGCGATAAACTGTTATTTGCACAGAAGTCATAATTTTAAAGATAAGATAAAAAAGGACAATGGCACCAGAGCGATCATTACACACATATTGTAATCTTCTGTATCAGTCTCTTCAGTTCAGCAAGTAATTATAGAAACTATAGCTATAGAAACAATAATTTATTAGAATGAGTGAATTAATATAAATATTCCCCTTGCCTGGAGGGTTTCCTCTGGGTACT
>JAQQZT010000036.1:30169475-30179829 GCA_030068275.1 Clarias platycephalus | reverse complement strand
TTCTTTCCCATTCTGACATTCAGTTTGGAGTTCAGGAGATTGTCTTGACCAGGACCACACCCCTAAATGCATTGGAGGAACTGCCATGTGATTGGTTGATTAGATAATTGCATTAATGAGAAATTTAAAAGGTGTTCCTAATAATCCTTTAGGTGAGTGTATAATGAATATACAGTACTGTGAGAAGGTGTCGAGTCAGCCATCATTTTTTCATGTCTTGCTTCCAAAGAGACAGGCTTTCTTGTATTTTTAATTTATTCTTAGGAAATAGTTCTCCAGGCTTCCTGAAAGACTTTTTGTGTCTCATTTTCAGTCCAGTTCCAGTTCTAGAGGATTTCTTTTGTTGTTGGTGGTTAAGCCACACAGTGACTTACTTTCTGAAACATTCTAGCATTGAAAAAAAAACATCTAACTTAAGGCATAAATCAATGAGAAACAGGTGTAGATGATGACAGATGATCAGGCCAGTGAGTGGTTGGAACAGACGAGAGGGGAAATGAGGTTCCTGCTGAGGTTGTTACATAAATAATATATTTTTCAATTGTATCTTTAGGCACTTTGTAGCTTGTCACAATAAAACATTTGATCCTATTTCTTTGATTTAATCTTTAATCTAAGTCATTTAATTTAATTTAATTCACAAATTAAGGGGGGGGGCTCAAGACTTTCTTTAGCCAGTTACCTGAAGGGTGATGCAATTGTTACTGTTTGAAAGTTTTCCTGCTGGAAAGCTGTGAAGTACCTGCAGGATTTACTGTTTTTCAAAAATATTTTTAAAGTAATGGTATCAGAATATTACTTTTCATTTTTAGGATTCTGAACAAGCAATCTTTCTCTGGGACCTATTAAGTTTAAGCTCATTTATATTTTATTTATGTTCTCATAGTAAACAGTTTAAATGAGTATATTTGTTAAAAGAAAACATTGCGTCTGATTGTATCAGCTTTGGGACCCGAATTCAGAGCTGAACAGCTCGATATTAAAATTTGCCTTTGAGGAGATTTTCTTGATTTGTCTGATTCATCATGTAAATATCCCAGATATGATCAAGCCCCTGTAAACACATCCGTCACTGACTCCTGAACCTCATATATAGCAAAGGAAAGCTGCTTCTCAGAAGAAATATGACTCGGTAGCTTTATCCATTTAGATTTTGTGCCGATAGCTCAGAATAATGTTGTGTGAATCAGATAACCTGCAACATTCATCATCTAGCATTAGACGTCCAGACCTGGGCAAGGTGGCACTGTGTATTGTGTGATACAGTATAAAGGAAAAGATTTGCTCAGGTTTAATAGTCAACATAACAACGATGCTAATTTTGCTAAATAATGTCCTCCAATCACACATGTGCAGAAAAAAAGTACAAGGAATCATGAATGTTAATTCGAGCACAAATCATGAGTCGGTTTCAGGTACGTGTACAAAAGCTTGGGCCCACTAGTAGGTTATTTACATACAGAATCATATGTTCATATGACACACCCTTTTACTTCGCCATTACATTAAATGCACTATGATAATGTTTAAGCATTGCAGTAGCAAGACATCAAAAAGAAGAGATTCAGCAGGATCAGGTCTGTTCTAGGCATGGTGGTGTAGTGGTTAGCACTGTCCAGGGTCCAGGTTCGATTCCCAGCCAGGTTTGATTCCCGTCTCTGTGTGCTTGTACTGTAGTTTACATTCTCTCCCCGTGCTTGGTGGGTTTCCTCCTGGTACTCCAGTTTCCTCCCACATTCCAAAGACATGTAGGTAAGGTTAATTTAATGTTCCCAAATTGCCCGTAGTGTGTGAATGAGTGTGTGAGTGTATGTATGTGTGTGTGCCCTGCAATGGATTGGAACCCTTTCCAGGGTGTCCCCCGCCTTGTGCCCTAAGTCTCCTGGGATAGGCTCCAGGCCCCCTGCGACCCTGAATACAGGATAAAGCGATATAGAAGATGTGAGGGATGTTCTAAGGAAGAAAAACAACCACATGATGAATGCTAGAAATTAAAGCCCGAGAGGGCCACTGGACAATTGGGTAGATAACACACATGGAATTAACATAGACAAAGAAAATGCAGTTGAAAATCGGTTGGTATTTAATACAATATTAAACTATACCATCCTGATTTAGATCCAAATCAATGTATACACATATACAAATATAATTTCATTTAGTTATGAACCATAACTTTTAATCAATCTTGAATCATCATGTATTATAATCTCTCCTGTAATTAAGTCTTTATTATGTTTAAATCCAACTCTTCGCACTAATTAACTGGACTTTCTCACACACACACCCTACATTTCCGTTGAATATTTATTTACTGGATACGTCCTCAGGCATTTCTTTATTTGCATATATACTATCTTGCACTTTATGCCATAGACAATCACACTGCTGCTGTACTCACTGCTTGTTTATAGTCATATTTCTCTGATTCCTAGATTTCTGCACTCTTTATATATATATATTTTTTTTTTTTATATTTGACTTTATACTTTTTAGGTCAATATAATATAATAGTTACTATATAATATACTTTTATTTAAAGGTTTTATTTTATTTTGCTTTGAATATAATCTCTATTCCCGTTGTAGAATGTTTTTATTACAACTTTTGTCTTTGGTGTAATTGTATTTTTCAGTATAAAAGGGCAGTCACAGAAAGCATTTCACTTTACATGGTACCGTGTATGGTTGTGTATTGTATGTGACAAATAAAATGTGCAATTGAATATGACATCTGTTTAACAGATCAGGATAACCTTTTATCCAACTAGTTATCTGTAGTGTATTCTGATCTGGCAAAAGGTAGCTAAACTTCATATAGCTCCAAAAATTATTAATGATGTTGATCCTTATGATATAATTAAAGTTAACCTTTTATGATATCATGCTTAAATTTAAATACTCTAATTATAGGATTTTCGTTAGGCATCCGACGACGACAGATAATCAGGCTGGTGATTAGTATAGTGCTGATGCTGAATGCTGAGTGGTTTTAACATATGAAAGGGGAAATGAAGTTCCTGCTGAGGTTGTTACATGAACAACCAATACTCTATATTTAGAAAACTTTGCGGTCCGTCACAGTGAACAATTTGTGCCCATATCTTTAATTTAATTTACATAATTTAAACCACAGTCACAAATATTCTTACAAACGACGGGTTCCTAAGAATCGTCCTGTTCCTCTGACTTCTGCAGTTCATTGACATTCATGACGGGGATCATAGTTGTCTACAGCCTCCTTAGGAAGTTAGTACGGCTGAAGTTTCAAGTTCAAGTTCAAGTTCAAGTAGGCTTTATTGAACTTGAACTTGAACTTGAAACTTCAGCCGTTTAATTTTTAAGAACAAATTAAGGCAATCTTGAAAAAAACAATTGAACTTTCTATTATACAGTGGCTATAGAGTTCTTCTAAGGTTGCCTTAGGACCTTCCTAGGACAGCCTACATACAGTAAGTCGATCTTATGAAATGTTTTGTCTTAAGGTGGTCATACTCTCTATATTGTATGTGCAACTGAAGTCACTCTGAAGTAGTTGGTAGGAACATCTCCTATCTGTCGGCACATTTTGTCATAGTATATAAAGTCGTGGCTATTCACACTCTATGTGCTAGAAAATTGACTGATGCGGTCGGTGGATGTCATTTGACCCGTGAACAACTTAATATGTTCTTGCAGCATACCTACAGCCACCATAGGAATATGGGCTTCTGAAAATGTCTTCTGAATCTAAATGATCATCAAAAGTTGTTTGGTTGTTCTGAAGGCACTCCTAAAGTGGCTCTACGAAGAGTGGATTTCATTCCGCGTTCAGAAAAAATCTTGAACAAGACCATCGACCTGGCCACAAACTTACAACGAGGCTACAAATGCTGGATCCTTATAAGTCCATCTCAGGAAGACTGCAGGAAATGCTCAAATAATAGTTTGAACAATTTAGCAGCTGTTTGTATGGGTATTTGTGACCTCAGCTTTAATTCAATTTGCTATAAAAATCACCATTATGATGTCATTGTGAATCATTGTGGGTAACCGAGACACCCCGGTAAGCCATGATCAGGATTAACATTATAATATAAGTACAGTTGTATTCCAGTGGAATACAATACTTTTATTATTATTTTCCTCAAAAACGTAGTACACAAATTTTGTGTTGCACTACGCCTTATGGAAATGCAGATTACAGACCCTTAAGTTAAAGTTAATCAAATCAGGATTGTAATTGGTTCAATCTGGACTGTAATCAGTAGATCCAGGTTGTTAATCACTCAAAAGAACATTTGCAAGGGACTAATCAGTTGAATAATCTAGTCTTGTAGATAATTCAATAGCTGTGGTGTGTAGAAATTGTTAATCTTATTGCAAACATAGAACTCCATAAATGCACAAACACAAAAAAAGGAAATGGTTTTGAATCCTAAGATGAGTCACATTTATGAGTTTTGAGTATAATTATATAGCATTAGCAGCTCTATGAGTACCCTTTTTAAATTTAGGTGATAAATGTAATAAATTATCTGTCAATTTTAATGAAAAACGAATGATGATAGGGCAGTGGTAAAAATGACCAGTCTATCCAAATCAAGCTGGCTAGATAAATTTCAATTAGTTTCAATTATTATTATTATTATTATTATTATTATTATTATTATTATTATTTGTGCTATAACATTATATAAATTTCTTAAGTTTTATTATTATTATTATTATTTGTGCTATAACATTATATAAATTTCTCAGCTTGCTATGGAATTATATTAAATAAATAAAAAAGATGACCACAATAATCTCACCAGCTTCATAGTTGAAGTATGTTAAACAAAGTCTTCTTAAACACATAAATATCCTTAATAAAATAAGACACTTTAAAGTGACTTACAAGATTTTAAATTGCTATTCAATGAGAAAAATTTATTATTTGATGTCGCATATACATATGCAGTACAATATTTCTCCCTTGCTTGTTAGTAAGCTGGGGTTGTGAAGGCACCCTTGGAGCAGAAAGAGGGTTAAGGGCTTTGCTCAGTGGCCCAAAACTGGCAGTTTGACAGTGCCTGGATTTACACTCTTAACCTTCTGATCAGTAGTCCAGAGCCTAAGAAGCTCCACTGCCTTAAGTGAATGAGTGTATTTATTGCAAACTGTTGAAAAACTTTTCATAACATGAGGTGCATCATGTCCTACACACAATAATGCCTAAATAGCACTTAACACCATTGATATAAAGACATTGTAGTATACTATTTGAAGCATAATTACATGTTATTTTCTTTCTATTACTTTTCAAATATTTTTCATCCTCTATATTCTCTAATTATGGGATTTTCAATGCAACATAACTAAACTCAGAAGCATCATTTCTCAAGTTATTTTTTTCCCCTTAAAATTAAAATAAAATAATTAACCCAATGCAGGGTTAAAATTAAACCACATAAAACAAAGGTGCTGAATCTTTACCCCATGCTGTCAGACTTTCACAAACCCATTGTTAAAGGAGACTTTATTACAGTGTGTTTAAATCCTCAAGGATGGAGGAAGGATGAATTAATTAAATTTCTATAAAATCAGCTATAAAAGTTCATGCCATCAGCAAAAAATGCTGTTTTTTGATAGACAAATACCAAAGAAAGGATAATTACAGTAACATCCTTTTTATCACAAAGTAGTACATGATTGTTTAAGAAATTTAAGGTAATTCTAGTTTCAATTATTGTTTCCAGCTGGAAAGGATGTAACTGTGATTTAGAAGGGTGACATCATTAGCCAATTTTTAGGCATTAGACCTTAAATATTATTGCACCAAGCAAACAGCTAAGGAAGTGGCTGAAATGACTGGAATTGGATAAAGAACAGCCTAACACATTATTAAAACTTGGTTGGATAGTGCTGAACCATCAACTGCATGGAGTGAATGAATGAGGAAGAAATGGAGAGCAGAAATTATATCTATCTTAAAATGGTGAAAGTAAAAGCATTTCCACCCACAATGTGACAAAAACTCAGAGGATTGTGTCTAAGCAGCCGTGTGGCTGTAAGAAAAGCACTTGCTAGTGTTATTCAGAAAAAAAGGCTTCAATTTGCTAGACAGCATAAAGATTGGACTGGAGCAATGGAAATGTTATGTAGACTGATGAGGCCAGATTTACCCTATTCCAAAGCGATGGGTCACACATAGTGCACACCGTACAGGGGCTGTTAGCTCCTATGTGAGTTCTTGTTTGTAAAGTGTATGTTAGTTTATTTTCGATCACATGGTGCTGAGCTGTGCTCCTGATACACAGTTCACCAAAATCATGTCAAATAGAAGCTGTTACATGATTAGTAAAAAAAAAAAAAGACATGAAAGAGGACAGACAAATTTTTTTTTCTGATTAAAAAAATGCTAAATACTATCAGTAAACGTGATTCAGAACAGAGGGAAATCATTAACCCCAAGCCACTGGAGGTACAGTAGACTTGTGATCTCGGAGTACCTCAGTTGCTCAGGTCTAGGCTCAGCAGCATTACAGTATGTGGCAATAAAATGAAGTCAGCTCGTGACCTGAATGTACTGAATGACCAGGTTATCACATCTATGGATTTTTTTTTCCTTTACCTGGCAAACGCATATTACAGAATGATAATGATTTTTAAAAAGTGAAAGATTCATTCAGAAAGCAAGGACTCTTTTTTCACACATGAATTGACCACCACATAGTCCCGACCTAAACCCCACTGAAAGTCTTCCTTGGCGAATGTACTGTATGCATAATCAAATCCTGAGACAAATTTGGTAACAGTTGTCGGTGATAGTAACTCCAATTATTCATTCCATCCCAAATAGAACTCCGGAGTGTTTTATTAGATAATTAAATACAGTTTTTAGTGAATGATACATTTTCCCTCTCTTAAATTGGCATTTATTTTGTCATCAGTAACATACTGTATAGTGTAGACTTGAGCTCTACTCATTATGCTGTTATTGAACTGCCTTTTTTTTTTTAGTGTGCAAGCTAAAAGAGGCTGGAAGAGGTCTGGGATTAGGAGAATTGAGAGACGATAAGTGTTAGAGGTGACTTTCTAAAAGGCTTTTCATGCTGCGAGCAGCAGAATCTTACACGTTGAAACCCCAGAGTCCCAAACTGGTCTGTCGCTTTCTCTAGCAGTGTCACAAGAGTGGTTTATGTTGGATTATTTTTCTCCCTACACTTTTCCTCCAGACTTAAATGTTACATATAATCCACATCAAAAATAAATAAATAAAAAACTGCACTCTTCTGTATTTCACAGTTTATGCTTTGTCTGCCATGAATCTTTTATACCTTTTATATTATATTTCTATACATTTTTAAGTGTTTAAGAGTAAGTGTTTTTAACAATAAACATTTTCACAAAGCAGCTTTATAGAAAACAAAAATTATACTGATATAAATTAATAAAGAAACAAAGAAAATTAAATAAAATGCACAAAGCCTGAGGCAGTGGGGGTAGGAAAAACTCCCTGAGACAAAATGAGGAAGAAAAGGAACCAAACACTAAAGCTGCACCTGCCCCACCCCCCCCCCCCCCCTCTGGCTATTGTTTACCCTCCTCTGAGTAGTGTTAATGCTCTATAAAAATTTCAGAAATAAAAAAGAAATTCTTAAAAAAATTAAACGGTGTCTCAACCCGTGTGATGCATATTGTTTTGACAGATTAAACAGTAGCATATTCTATATCGCGCTGCTTAGTCAGCATTTACAGTACCTTGATCTGTACAGTACCTTGAAAGTTTGACAACAGGGTAAAAGACAGTTTTTGAATTGTGGAGATGACAAGCGTCCTTCTGCTAATGTCAGCAAAAGTGGAGGAAAAATGAATAAATAAATAAATAAATCCTTGTTCTAAATCTTCCTTTATATTACTATAGGGCTATGTTTCAATATTTAATACTTGGTGATTAAACAACTTCTTTTTTTTTTTTTCCTTTTTCATTATTTATTTATTTATTTTGTTTATTTCTTAAACTGAATGTCCTAGTCCACCTCATCTTGATCGTTGATCACATAATTAAAGGTTTACCCACCTCCTTTACCCAGCCCAGATTCAGGATTCAGAGAAACAAAAGCCGTGATGACAATATTTAAACTTTAAACATAAACCTGAATAACTGATTACTGTATCATCCAAGATCAAGTATTTAATTGTTCTCATATCTCTTTAAGTGATTATGGCAAAATGTATAAATTCAAATAATAAACAGTTCTTTATTGATACCTTGTACAATTATAGAGCACAGCAGCAAAGTTGTTCATCATAAAGCTATTAAAAATGCTGAATAGAGCCGTTGTTTCTCAGCATTCATCGTCTGTGGGGTCAGACGGTGAGACAATCAGAGTCGATAGAGTTGATAACTTAGGGAAATTACCGATACAGCTCTGTGCAGAATCTGATGAGAATGTATGTTTAATGCAGTAGTGTGGAAGAGGGCATTTTTTTATTACTAAGACACATTTTCCATGAGATTAGATAATGATCTGAGATCATTCCAGACTGCAGAAATGTCAGTATATTTTCTAGATTTCATCCTAATATTAAAAGTAGATCAAGAGTGTAAGCTAAAAAATGCTGTTCTCAGACGGTCTTCTGGATTCTTGAAATGATAAAATATTAAAATCTGCAATAATTAATGCTTTGTCTAAAGAAACAATCAGGTTTGCAAAAAATTTTTTAAGAATGGCGCTGGTCTTCTGTGAATAAAGAACAGCAGAATCGACTGGGGAGACTTGTGTTCTGTGACTACACATGTTATAATGGTATAATAAACTTTAAAACATTAAATTTGTCTCCAGGCTATTATTGTAGCGGCCGGTTTAGCCTCTTTGTCTGATCTCTCAACTGGGCTCTAGATTGTCACAGAATAATTATGTCTCTGCTTGGTGGGTTTCCTCCTGGTACTCCGCTTTTTTGAAAGACATCCAGATTAGGCTAATTGGCATTCTGAAATTGCCCATAGTGTGTGACTATTGGTATTCGTGTGTGTGTGCCCTGCGGTAGATTGGCACCCCGTGCAGGGTGTATCCTGTCTCGTGCCCTTTCGTCCACATGCAAACGCAGTTTTGGTCGTTGAAAACGGAGCTTTTTTTTTTCAGTTATGTTGTGTGTATGGGGGAAACAGAGATCTTGGCTTGTTGTAACATCACCTTGTCTGCCGATGATGTCATTGTCTGTGTGCTATCTCCCTTGATTTGATGTCAGCTCATAAATGTTTATGAGGATATTTTGTGGAATGGCGGACTTACGTACAGTAAACTAGTGACTGTGTTACTGTTATATACTGATCTTTTTACATGCGTGTACAGTACATACACGCGCAGTTACTCACACATTATGTTAACAACAGAGGTGTCTGAAAGCTCACTGCCGCTACATACAAAACTCCAAAGATACAGACCCCGCAGACAACAATGGCGGTTTTGAATGAGAGCCAGTCGGATTTTTACATGGTGGTACCGGTAATGACGTTTTTGTCTAGGCTTTTCATTGGCCCCCTGTTGATTAGGGATGCTCCTAACAGCACTTAACAGGGAACCCATCCTTATTTGGGTGATAAAGGATATCAGATTATCTGCAAGGTCCAGTGCCTTGGCTTCTGGGATTCAAGTAATTAGCGCTGCTGGTGCTCATACAGACCTGGTTGGTCCTACATGCTTATTTACTTGCACATTACTTAGGTTTTAAGTGTGAGTATGCCACCAAGACATCAAAGAATATATTAATAACAGTGGGAGTAGAATGACTAAATACCTTGCACTCTACATACTGAACAAGATCTCTGTGTGCCTTGATGAGTGTGTGCCAAGATCTCTGTGTGTCTTAATGTACCTCACTCAAGGATTTGTTCAAAATAAGATATATAACACCATGCAAAGAATATACTGTAGGATCAGATGTAGAAGAAAAAATTAAACCACTTAGAAAAAAAGTAATTTCTTGGGGCAAAAAAATCAGAAAAAAATTAGGTAAATCAGTAAAATATCATATGTAAATGTAATTCATGGTAAAATGAATACATCGAATTATATGAAATAAATAAATGTTTTTAAAAATTTCGTACTAAAATTTTATTTGGAAAAAAAAACATGAAAATGTATCATGTTAAACAAAAAAATTATAATTAAAAATAATTATTTAAAGTCATCATATGAAATGAAGTCATGTTAAAAAGCATGTAAGAAAGTTTATTCTTAAAAAAAACATTGAAATAATAATTCATAATTCAAACAATAAAGATGCTAAAACTGAAAATGAATAATGAATTGTTTTTGTATCGTTGCCGCGAAAGTTTCGCGTTTGTATCTGTTTTTAAACAACTAAACTCCAACTCAAAAGAGGTA
>JAQQZT010000036.1:30081187-30091282 GCA_030068275.1 Clarias platycephalus | reverse complement strand
AGCGACTTAAGAAGACTCCTAAGAGACAGTTCGAGAAATACACTTAGAAAAGTTATCACTTTACGTAAGATATATCTTAAGAGTCTTCTTAGCGCGCGAATAGTGTGCGTTATCGAGAAACCGGGCCCAGGTTATCACACCTATGGAGTTGATGGTACATTATGGCAATATTCCAGGACTCAGAGTGTGAAAGTGTGGTTCTGGAAGCATGAGGAATCGTTTTCACACCAGAGTTCGCCACCAAACTGTGCACCATATTCAAAGCTTTTTTGGGCAATCAGTGTAGCATACAGTACAAGTTGGCCTGCAGTATAAACTTTCATGGATTTGTTGCAATAGTCAGTATTTATATTCGGCAGGAAAATCAACTGAAAACTTTCCAGCTTGTTGAAATGTGACAAAGCCATCCAATTCAAATCTAGTATGCTCTCAAACAAACTAAGGGTTTGTAGTACTCATATTGATAATATTGATATACACATATGTACTCCATTTAGCCAGTTTTCTTTTTAGTTTTTTTCTAATGAAAACTGGATACAGCCAAGCTAAATTATGGGTTGTACATCAGCCATGGCACTACAGTATATATTGGGCTTTGGTTTTTATAGATTTTATAGATTGATGGCATAATGTAATTTAATGCATTTCAGTTACAGATTGAAAAGCGTAAAACAAAATGTGGGAATGTTGAAAGAGGGGTGAATCCTTATGCAAGACCTAACATAATGCAATTTTTTTTTTGTAAGCAGAAAGGATTTAGGGAGGATCTTGAAGTCTGAAAAATACAGCAAGTAAAGCAAACGCAGACTGCTCTGATACCTCAGAGCCTGATATGAGGCTGAGAGCTGGTCTCCTGGACTCACTTGAGAATTCTGCTTTAACGGCTAGACGGATAGATAAGCTTTTCCAAACATTCCAGTATTTGAATGGATTTATTGCTTTTCACAGTTCAGAGAAGGTATACGGATCTTGGGAAACATATAATTCAAAAGAAGATTAAAAATAAACCAACACACTTGATGGACAAATAGGAAAACCTGGGTCCTAAGGGTTGTGTTGAGGAATATTTGAATATGCTTGATATCGTTCAGACCTTGAATTTCACTAGGATTCATATCAGTCATATGTGA
Organism: Clarias platycephalus; assembly: GCA_030068275.1. Classification (NCBI taxonomy): domain Eukaryota; kingdom Metazoa; phylum Chordata; class Actinopteri; order Siluriformes; family Clariidae; genus Clarias; species Clarias platycephalus. The sequence continues at coordinate 30,090,152 of JAQQZT010000036.1, read as the reverse complement.
TTCTGACAACCGACCAAACTTATCCCTCATTCCTGCACATTTGCTATGATAAAACAAGAATAACACTCATAAAAGCAATGTTCCTTTTTATATCAGTTTATAAAAATGGCTCACCTGCATTATGAGTTATATAACAAACGTATGCCTTAAGATTTTCTCAACAGCGCTTTTCTTTCAATTACGTAATGTCAGAAGAATAAACATAGATTTAACAGTATGCACTTAATATTTTCAGAGTTGTCGCCTCTCCAGAAAGATTTGGCGGCGGATCGAGTACACTCATGCACAGAGCACCAGTCAGCAGGATCAACTGTGTATTCATGTGTTAATAACGTTTTGGGATTCATGCTGCGCTACAGGATGACAACCGTGACAAATTCTTGATTGCAAGAGTGCCATCAAAGCACAAAGCGAGAGAAAAACATCTCAGTCACACGGTTAAGCTAATTGCTGACTGCTTGCCAAACAGGATGTAATTACTGGTAAACTCCTTGCAATAGATGTGGTTATGACACCATGACAATTTTCCTAATAGATTGATACATGTAATGTGTAATATTTGTTTGTCAGTGATCAGAGGCTGAGGAGAATGAGACACCTGAGCAGGGGGAGAATTCACCACAAATATTGTGGCACTTATTACTGAGGTCTTTTTATTTTTTATTTTTTGCATAAATGGCTCCAGCTGCCCTGCACCTGCTCCATCCTGTTTCTCGGTGGTCCATGACCACTCCATGCCTACCCCTTCTTTCCCTGCTCCTCACTGTCCTGTCCAGCCATGGCCCTTTCCAACCTTTACACCCCTGTCATACTTGTCTTTATTTCTGTCCCAATTTGCCCCATTCATGTCCCAATTTGCCCCATCCCCATTCCAATCTGCATCATCCGTGTCTCAATGTTCCCCATCAATGTTCTAATCTGCCTCATTTACATCACAATTTGTTTAAACTTATACCTTTCCCAATCTGCCCCATCCAAGTCATAACCTGCCTCACCCCTGTCCCATCCCTGTGTCACTTTGCTTCCTCCCTGTACCAATCTGCCGCATGTCACAAATTGGCTTCATCTGTCCCTGTCCCATTTTGCCACATCCCTCAATCCAACCCTGACCATCCCATCTCATTCTTCCCTGTCCTTGTTTGTTCCTGACTCCCTTGGCCCTATACCTGCCCCATTCTGCCCCATCTCTCTCCTAGCATTCCCAGTCCACATCTTACCCTGCCCTATACTTGTCTCAATCTGATGCATCACTGTCACGCTCTTGTCCCATTCCATTTTGTCGTGTCCCTGTCCCATTCTGTCCGGTTCCAGTTTCACTTTGCTCCATCCCAGTCCTACTCTGCCTTGTTCCTCTCTTATTCCGCCCTGTACTTGTTTCTGTCAAATTCAGACCTCTCTCTCTGTCCTCTTGCTGTCTTTGTCTCACACTGCCATGACCCCATCCTTATAACACCTTTTACTCTCCCAACACTGTTTTCCATGCCTTTCTCATTTTGCACCATCCCTGCCCCCCTTAACCTTTGGTATACAGTATACTTCACTTATTATTTTACAAACATGCTGTTACTGGAGCTTTTTGCAACATGCCCTAGTCGATTATTTTCCTCTAACAGCACAACCTAAAGTGTTTTATTCTTTACTTCTAACCATTTGTCAGGCGCCAGGCGAACAGGCAGTCATGTGGGTCTCGGAGTCATGTACAGTACACACCCTGTATATCCTCATCACGTCAGTGAGACTGAGATTTGGTATAAACTATTTAGACTGGGTTTATTGCTGCGATTATACAGTGACTCGTTTGCGACATTATTTGTGTACTGAACCATGAATCGGGAATCTTTTACAGCCTAAATGTGTTGCCTATTTTATAGCCGGTTTTACAGCCTACTTTATAGCCCACTTAATGAGAGTTAAAGGTATGGAAGACATTAACATGGCAATATTTAATTTGTGTATATAGCTGGGTTTGCGTTCTAAATCTACTTTAGAAAACAGAAGAAATGGTTGTTAAAGAGAAAATGTGCTGATAGTCATGTTTTAAAAATGGAACATGCAGCATGACAAATTATTTTTTTTGGTGTTATAGGAACATAATCCATGCTAAGGCGATGTGATGAGGCGGGGTTAAAATTACCACACTGATGTGGTTCAACCACTCTTTTTTCCAATCCAGCCTTGCTCAAAGGCTCAACAGTGGCAGCTTGGCATTGCAGGGGCTTGAACCCCGACCTTTTGATCAGTAACCCAGAGCATTAACCGTTTGACGCAACACTGTCCGTATCATGATGCGCTTCCTCTCACCACGGATCTAAAACATGGCTACTGTGATTATCATAACCTTAGCCATTCTGCTCTGACTCTCTCTGTTCGACACCTGCAGAGCCGCTGCTCTCTTGATGTCTTTTGTTTGTTGGTTTGGAGATTATTATATGAAAAAAAAAAATAATAATCCTTAGCAGGAGCTTAGCAGTTTTTGAAATACTTACCCCGGCTCATCTAGCACCAACAACAACACTTCCACATGAATGAGCAGGTGTAAAGGCGTTTATGCATATCATGGAATGAAATTGAAAATTGCTTTATGTCAAGCTTATACAGCTCTCCGATCTGGCTCCAATCTTCAATAGTCGAAGTTTAAATATGAGCTTTCCATGAGATTAGCATTTCCATTGGGGGTCAAACCCAAGCATAAGAATGACCGTCTAGAGGCAGAGGAGCTTATGCGAATGATCCAGTTTGCTAGAATGCTCTTTCTGTAGCAGATAACATTCTCAGCACAGGCCGGACTGCATTGCTAAGGCAATACTTGATTGATCATGAGAATTAGTGCACTTGCGGTACTTTATTTCCTTTATAGCATTGCCCTTTAGTGGCTATTTTTATTCTGGTGACCTTTCCAAAAGTGTGGTGTTTAAGTCTTTCTTTAGAGACTGCGACTCGAGGCTGTAAAGCATTAAATGTGAAACATTATATGGGCAGAAACTCTTTCATATATTCAGCTCTGCCACAGTTCACTAGCATTCTTTAGCCTCTGAAACAAGCCTCGTGTAGTTAAAGGGAAAGTTCACATGCCCTGCTTCCCCATGGACCGACCGCCCTTATCGACGCCAGGCAGAGGTTTATTAGTGCCCGGGCATTGCTTGGTGCCAATTACATAGCATGTGCATAATGAAAGCCATGACCATTGGTGGACCAGCAGACCGAGCTTCCATAATTCCCCAGGTCCAGCATAGTGACCTTTTTAGACAGCATGTCCCTGCTGCCAGTATCGCTTAACATATACACACAGCTACGACCCGATCAGAGTAATTGGCAAGCCGTGGCACACCGATTCACACCTGGAAATGAAAAGGTCATCATGCAGCAGCAGCAGCAGCAGTGTTTAACACAAACCTCTGTGAAAGTGGAAAAGTCATATACGACATAAAACCTCAAGAGTTAGACCTAAATAATCGAAGAGATTTATGTGATGCTTAAGAAACAGTTACAGCCTTACCTCTGACTGTTATAAATCTGCCCGACACTAAAGACTCAGTCCATAAATGTTTCACAACCCTCAACTTACTTAAGGAAAACTTTACCATATCATGTTTTTCTATTCCTTTATGTGGAGCGTCTGCCTTACAGGTCCCTGTGAATGAGCCGTTACTATAGAAACAAGACTCCATAATGGTGTTAATTATAACAAAATGACTGGGATTATTCACTGAGAACACGATTTAGAGTTTCGACTAGCAGATTCAGCAGATGTGTGCACAGCTGAGCTTTATTCAATCCTTGGTATAAAAAAAAAAGCTTCTTCTTTTTTTTTTTTTTTACTGGAGTATTGTACACCCTACATCGATAAACAACACGTTCAAAGAACAATAAAACCATTTTCACATTCACAAAGTTGTTTCAGTCAGCCGAAATTGAGAGTTGTTTACCCTGATTAACTCGCAGGGAAGATGTTTTATTAGAGCAATAAGTAAATGTGCTCTGAACACCGATGGGGATTATGTCTGTGGAAGATTTTTAATAGGATCTCGAACAAACAATCAGGGGCTGCAGATTAGATGGTGCTGATATTTTAGATGGAATATATATATATATACTATATATAGGTAAGAAAAAGTATAGGAACATAATGTGTAGTCTTAAAGTAAATTAAATTAGATATCAATTAATACCTACTCATACAGCATTCCTTCCTTTAACCACATCAGAATTCCGAAACAATGACATCATCTTAGCACAGTTCACGCAGGGTTCCTCCCTTCAGGCTACTCTTCCGGAGCTGGCTCAGTTGGATTAAGGTCAAAAACCTTTATGTCAGTCATGTCCCATAATGAGTCCATCATCAATAAGGGCCTGTCACACTGTGACAAAGAGCATGAAGGTTCTACTGTGTCCTAAAAATGATGGAATGGGGTCAAAATGGATCCAGAAAGTCCATACTAATTCTAAGCCGTGTCTCTGACAGGTTCTCAATGTTGTCACTGATTTCCTATCACACACATGATCGCATGCTCACCAGGACCAATGAGATCAGACCTGAGTTATTACCATGTCCGATCAGATCGCGCCACACTCTTACCGCGCACTTGTCACATGATTACTCTGTTATCATTGCTTTCAGTAGGTTGGTATAAAATCTGCAACATGCACCGTTTCGGCACAAAGTGATGGTTTGAGGAATTGGATCTAGTATTTATACTTAATTCTCTGAACGTGACACAGACGCGCTGAGAACCTGCTGCATGAGCGCCAAAAACGTGGTACTGTAAGCACCAGAAGAATGCAATACAAAATTAATAGATTGTCTTCTACAACATGGCATGGTTATAGCATGGTTATAAGGTATGACCTACCAGGCTTGTGGGCAGTGGTGGCTCAGTCGGTTAAAGGCTGTGGGTTACCGGGTTACTGATCGGTAGGTCGGGGGGTTCGAACCCCAGCATCGCCAAGCTGCCACTGTTGAGCCCTTGAGCAAGGCCCTTAACCCTATCTGCTCCAGGGGCGCTGCTCCGTAAGCTGGCTGACCCTACGCTCTGACCCCAGTTTCCTAATTGGGATATGCGAAAATTTAGCAAATTCCCTCTGGGAAATTCAATTCAATAACTGGGATTAATAAAGTTCTATAAAATTAAATTAAAGAAGTCATTGTGAGAACTGCAACAACGCAGTGGCATCCAATGACAACTCAGTCGGAACTCCATCCAACCTTTCCCGTCTGCACCGTGCTTGTATGTCAATGACGACCGTAAGAGGTTTTAGTTACACCGTTAACTCATCAATGCCATCGTTACTACATCCTCATTAAGTTCTTCCTGCGTCTTGCTTTAATCTTGTCCTCACCAGGCGTGTCCAAAAAATTTCCTTATCAGTTTCCACTGCCTTCCTGCCAAGGTGTACATGTTCTTACTGTGTTCACTGTGTTTATGTTATGAGCAGATCTCCATCCCTTTGGTTGAGGTTCATCTTGGTTCCAGAACTTTTGTAGCCTGTCTCTGTGGTTCTTTTTTATTTTAAATCTGGCCTTTGTTGATTTGATTCTTGCTGTTGAAGAGTTCTTCCACTGTTGCGTTAATTTCCGCTCTCAAAATCATTGTGTGATTGTAAGACACCTGCCTTGTGGAGGTTGTTGGTCATGTCACTGACTGTTGTGTTTGGGTTTTTCTTCATATCTTTCATGATATTTTCTTTGTTTGAAAGTGTAAATTCTGATTAATCATTAATTTTTTTGTTTGTTTCTCTGTTGTTTGTTTATCTTAAACCAAAATATGTTTAAAGTATATGTAAAAGCAAAAACAAAAGAATTGGCCTTGATGTTCCAGTACTCTTAGACGGGATGCCTTAATGCCTGAGTATGGCTGGGGTTTTCTAGGAAAAAGAAAAAAAAATTTTTTAACCTGTTTATTAAGGGTAAAAGCTATACATTTTCGAAGAATCCCTAGAGAACTATTTTTCTACCAGTGGGAATATGTGTGATTAGTCCAAGGTCTAAAGTCTGGACAGTTGGGTGCACAAAGTTTGTACCCCCCATGATTTATTATTATGATTATTATTGTTGTTGTTGTTGTTGTTTTTATTTTTGTTGGGGGAAATGTAAATATATTTTAAAATAAAAAATAAAACATATAATAAATTAAAATATGTAAATAAAATAAATAAAGATGTTACAAAAAAAATATGGAATTCAGTCAAAATGTGTTGATAGTTTTTTTTTTTAAATAACAGCAGTTCTGAGAGCAGCAATAAATTACAGGTTTTTATTAATACACTAATTTAAAAACATTATTATTATGTGTGTAATTCTTCATTTATTTTGACACTTATGGAAGGAGTCTCCAGTGTCAACAATTGTTTGTGACAATCAGTAGGAGCCTTAACATTGGAGGAGTGCTGTAGTAATGTTGCGATGACCTCCACCCTTGAAAAGTTTTTGAAAGTTAAAGTGATTTTGATCAAAATGACGCTAAGATAACGCTGATTGAAAAACAACGTTGCATATGCAACCTCAAAAATGTTAACCTTAATTTGGAGCATTTACGCTGGTTAATTTATCTATCCGCACAGCGTTTGAGCATAACCATGATTCCTTTCGTTTTTAACAGGGTTTAGAATTCTGATCAGAGACTGGCACGGACACAGCAGCGTCCCACACACACTTCCTGGAACTTGTACTTCACACAGTCCGAACTGCATCATGTTCGCTTTAATTCACAGAGCAGATCTCAAACGTTAAGCAGCATTTTTTATTTTTACTCAGTTTCCCAACATTCTCCGACGTTGATTACTTTGCTATAACGGCATGACATGGAGTTTCTCATTAGTTGTGCATGGAGTGTAATGCTCTACGATGCTCTCTCTCACAGCTGTGTGTGTGTGTACGTGTGTGTGTCTCTCTCCGCAGCCGTCTCCATGTGAGTGGTGTCGCTGTGAGCCGAACAGCGAGGTGCACTGCGTGGTGGCTGACTGCGCCGTGCCGGAGTGTGTTAACCCGGTGTACGAGCCGGAGCAGTGCTGCCCCATATGTAAAAACGGTAAGACACGCTTCCTGTTTCCTGTCTCGGACAACCCCGGAGCTCAGACAATACGGAATAGGATTCGGCAAACTGTCATCGTTTGTGCCCCGATTACAAAATCCATGTTGGATAATTATACTTAAATATATTTACATGGTACAGCATGTTGTTGCCATGGTGACGGTGTCTCGTGCCCAAACACAGCGAATCGCTGGGCATCGTGGCACCAAACTTGTCAAGGTGATTAGTGTTGATGAACAGAAATATGAATCTAGACGTTGTGTTAGGATGAAAGTAATGGCACCCTATACATGGAGGAAAAGTAAAGCCCTATTCAGACTGGATTCGTTTTAAATGTGATGGAGGTGGGGATGTGTACTGTAAATGTGTTTTATATTTTTGACTATATGAGTTTGTCTCTTTTATGCTGTAGTTATGCTAAATTTTACATTCTAGAATTGTAGGTAAAAAAAAAAAAAACAGTAAAGGAGTCTCCAGTTTCAGCACTTTTGTAACAGTCACCGGTAAAGCTGTAACGATTCTGACATTGTCAAGACAGAGGAGTTTACACGCTGCAATTTTTTTTAGTAACACGTTATTCTAGGTATAAGAGCAAGAAACCGATTGAACCCAGACAGAACGGGAGGCTGGTGATGTACAGTATAATATACATGCGGACAGGAGAACTAAAGTACTAAAACTACAGTAGATATTCATATCCGTGCTGATTACATTCAGCATTCTACTGTTACTACGTGAAGTGTTTAAGTCTTTACAGAATAGTACGAGTGAAAGCGTGCGAAGGTTTGACATTTAAAGTGCACACAATAAAATCTAAAAAGAGAAAGAAAAACGTTAGCGTGCTGTAATGGCGTGACACATATTCTCCTACACAATGTAGTGACAGATACAAATATACAAACAGCTGGATGTTAATGTGGTGTATTGATGAAGTGCACGCCTGACAGATACGCAGGGAAATGAATAAGACGGCCTTGAGCAGAGAGAGAGATCGAGAGTGTGTGTGTGTGTGTGTGTGTTCACATAAATCTACACAGTTGACCACAAGTCAAAGAAAGAATAGCTGTGATTAGTTCAGACTAAACAGAATAGTATATCTGGTGAATTAGTGAATTATGGTAGAAATTATTACACATCGATCAAGGTTGTGGTGAGTGCAATTAATTAGCTTCCAGAGATCGCTCCATCTGTGTCAGCAATGGTCCCAGTCCAGAATTAGAATTATTGGATTCCAATGGATTTCCAGCAAGGACATAAGAGACAGAGAGAGAGAGACAGAGAGAGAGAGAGAGAGAGATGAGTTGGGCTGGACGATATCACGACATTGTCTCATGATGAATAAGTACAGTATCATAAAATCTTTGTAACCTATTTTACATAATCTTTACTTTTTATCGATTTCTTTTTTTCCCCATCCTTAATAACTATTATTAACTCAAGTCATGAATCTGAGACAGTTAACAGGCAAGTGCAGATTTCTCTTGATTTAACATCATGAAACAGAACAGAAACACGAACTACACTGTGAACCGTGATTGTTACCACGAGCTCAAAACCAGGAACTTAAATGCACCAACCGATCAGAAACGATCACAAGTCAGCTTTTAGCATAATCAGTGTCACCTGACCAGAGGTAGTAACTTGGAAATGTTGTCCTGGTATGTCTTTGGCATCTTAACAACCTGCCATCATTTTTGTTTCTTTTGGTCATATTGACCACGTCATTCATACTTAAAATGCAAAGATACATTATATATTTAAATAAACTTTTTAACTGTACTTCTATAGCATTATTCTTCTTCTATCCATCCATCCAGTAACCTTTGTAATCCAAGTAGGGACCATGAAGGCCAATGGTGACCAATTGGCACTAAGGGGCCTAAAGTGTGCCAAGAAAACATCCCCCACACCATTACACCACCACCACCAGCCTGCAC
>JAQQZT010000036.1:30053269-30081087 GCA_030068275.1 Clarias platycephalus | reverse complement strand
ACCAGGACCACACCCCTAAATGCATTGAAGCAACTGCCATGTGATTGGTTGATTAGATAATTGCATTAATGAGAAATAAACAGGTGTTCCTAATAATCCTTTAGGTGAGTGTAGTTACTATTATTATAATATTATATTACTCTATTACTCTATTATAGTATTGATGTACTATTCTCATCAATACATTTAGTTAAGTTTTAAACAATTCAAGGAAGGAGTATTGCGTAATTTGTACACTTACCGGCCGGCCCCAATCCAGGAGAGAGAGAGAGCGAGAGAGAGAGAGAGAGAGAGAGAGAGAGAGATACACACACAGGTTATAGAAACGCGCTCTCATTTGCATGAATATTTGTCTGAACACGAGCTACAGTAACTATCACTGTATGAGGAATGAGAGATCACAATGAGGGGACTGTTTAATGGACATAAACCCCTTCCAGGGGTCAGGGGTAGCTTAAAGCATTGGACTACGGTTCGGAAGGTCCCAGGTTCAAACCCCATGACCACCAATTTGCCCCTGTTGGGCCCTTGAGCAAGGCCCTTAACCCTCAACTGCTCAGATGTGTAATGAGATAAAAATGTAAGTCGCTCTGGATAAGGCCGTCTGCCAAATTTCTAAATGTAAATGTACCTCCATGTGAAGGAATTAATTTACATTTGTTTTTTGAACATCCAGCTTGATTTGCTCATTTTTTTTTTTCAAAGAACTGAATAAAATCAAGCTCTTCCCTCTCACCCAAACTGAGGATCCAACTCCGACTGCTAACATTCTGCAACTTCCACAATGCTGCTGTGGGAAATGTGCAAAATTCTTGAGTAAGTAAGGTTCAGCCTTTAATACATTATTAATACTTTGTTGTTATTCTTTTAGAGAAACAACTGGCGTAGGCATAGAATGAGGGGGTTGTTCTTCTCCCAGGTCAGGCCCTGTTGTAGTTTTAGTTTCTTCTTAAAACTGAAATATAGCTCTGATTACAGTACAGAGGGGGTTTAAAGATTCCCAGATCTTTGTCTCTGGTACGGTCCACACAAACGATCCAATTGCAATTCTTCATACTCAAAGATTAGACTATTCTTACAAAAAGTAATGATGGAAAGAAGCCAGAACATCAACATCAATACCTTGGTGGAGGTTTGACTCCGTACTAACATCACCACATCACTACATCAACATCATAATGTAGGGTGTGTGTGTGTGTGTGTGTGTGTGTGTGTGTGTGTGTGTGTGTGTGTGTGTGTGTGTGTGTGTGTACCCTGAGATGGATTTGCACCCTGGGGTGCAGGTCCAGGGTGTACCCCGTCTTGTGCCCAAGTTTCCTGGGTACTCCAGGCTGTACAGAAGCCGTACAGAAGATAACTGAATGAATGGATGGATGAATGAATGGTTGAAACTATTTCTAGACAGTTGTATTTATTTTAAGCTTATTAATGTGATTTTAGTGTATTTCTGTAGATAATTTCTTGGTTCTAGAATGAGGCTAGCTAATTTTATAATTAAATGATTTTGACTAAAGTTATTTTTTAAATGTATATACATTAGCTAAATGATCTTAGATTTGTTTTGATCATGGTAGATTAATTAATTAATTAATTAATTAATTAATTAATTAATTAATAACAAAATATAAATCTGTATTTATTAAGCATATTTTTTACATTTATTTTCCTGCTTTATTTTATTATTTTGATTTGTCTTTTTAAGTGAGTTATTGTTGGGAAATTATGATTCAAATAGTTAAATGGAATCTTTTATTTTACTGTGAGGAGCAAAAAGGTTGAAAATCAACTGCCAAAAAAAAAATAATTTCAGGCTTGAAATTGTCTTATTCCATTGGCAGACTTTGTCTATTTCAATAAAATTCAATAAAATTTTATTTGTATGATGCTTTTGTTACAAAGCAGCTTTACAGAATAAAAAATTTATGGAAAAAAATTAAAACATGATATTTGTTTTAAACTTGAATTCGAAGCTTAATGTGTCTAGAAATCTGCTTAATAGCATTAAATATGTTATAGAATAAGCTTGTGGTGCGATGCGTTTCCTTTATTCGAGATATCGTGAAATGTGCCAAGTACATCTTACTTTTCTAAGTGTGGAACCTGGGACTTGGTATCACTTGCGAGAAATTTGAGTCAATTAATAAATAAACAAATATTTAAATGAATAAATAAATGAAATAACCTCCTGGTCTAGGAGCTGCATTTAAAAATAAAGACAGGAGAAAGTCTCGTATGTTCTAGCTGTACCTGTAAGATTAATCTGATGTTGCCTTGAAGCGCAGCTTGACCCCTGAGTCCTTCTACAACAATCACTGGAGTGCTGTAAAGGGCGGAAGGTAAACAAGACGTTGTTGAGTATGTAATCCCTCATCCACACACACACACACACACAACATATATAGCCTACAGCTAGTAGCAGGAGCTAACGTGGGCAGGCAGACAGGACACAGTGACACACTCACGGTGGTGGTTTTCCAGGAGAAAGTATCAGAGCCGCTGCCTGAGGGAATCAGCCAGTTCACGGATTCTCACAACAAGCCCTATTCAAAGCTTAGCTGTAAAGCGTTCCGGCATGTCGACGGGCCTTTACAGGAATTAATTTCCCACATCTCGGATAATCTTATTAAGTCTCGCATCGCTGCATCGTGATGGGATAAAAAAAAAATAATAATAATAAAGTACATCTGGTTAAAAAAAGAAACTGCGCAGAAATGAAATATCATCTTCAACTTTATCTGCACTCGATCTGCTCATGTCTGAGAAAGCATCGCTCTCAGACAGCTTACCGCGAGCTGTCGTTTAAACAGGTAGAGATTGCGTTTCGGGAGAAGGTGAGACAGACACAGTGAGAGAGAGAGAGAGAGAGAGAGAGACATGTCGAGACTCACTCATCACTGCAGCGGCGGAGCTGACAGAAGATCGACACCGACATGGAGGATGCCAAGCCTCAGTCAGTCAAAGAAGCGTCTTCTACAGCTCAGCTCTCATCACATGACACACACACACACACACACACACACACACACAAACACAAACACACGCAAAACAGTCATACTTCACATTTTGATCACATTTCACTTTCTTCGTACCACAAAGCAGTGCTGTTGAATTCTGGATTCTGATTGGCCAGAAGGTATTGATTAATTTTCCATAACAGCAGCAGATCACAGGTTTATATGAAAGCAATCGTGCTAATATGCTATCGTTTCTGTAATAACAGATCGTTCCAAGTGACTCATATATGACGACCACTCCAGACTAACGGTGTAGTGAGCAAGTACAGGACCAGATGTGCATAGTGTATAAGCAGTACTTGTTATGTATCCTGTAATATTACAATATATTAGATCCATCCATCCATCAACTGTAGGAACCTCTGTAGTCCGACTCGGGACCGTGGAGGCCAATGGTGATTACTAATGTATTTATTCCCATTTTATAACTGTGGTAGGACCTCCAAGCAACACTCACACGCGCATTCACACACTACAGGCAATTTGGGAACACCAATTAGCCTAATCTGTTTGTCTTTGCACTGTGGGAGAAAACCGGAGTACCATGAGGAAACCCACCAAGCATGGAGAGAACATGCAAACTCCACGCAGACAGACCCAGAGGCGGGAATCGAACCCAAACCCTGGTGGTGCAAGGTGACAGCTTGACAATGCTAACCATGAAGCCACCATCCATACAAACAATATATTAGCATTATATAAGGTTAATAAATTCAGTAATAATTAGACATTAACTAAGCTATACAGTAGTTGTTTTAGCTTTCTAGGACAGTATATTGAAGTTGGAATCAAGTTGCCACCCCATCCAGGGTGACAAGGGGCTCAATGCAGGGTATACATACACTCAATCATAGACTACAGGCAAATCGGAAATGCCAAATAGCCTCATCTGCATGTCTTTGGACTGTAGGATTAAACCGACAAAACATGGGGGGACATGCAATCCCGGAGGCAGGATTCGTACCTTCGACCCTGGGAGTACGGGGCTACTGTGCTAACCACTGCAAATCCTATGGAGTCAATGACAGCATGAAGTCTGGCGCATACACATTACCAGATGCTGACTTTCATCCCTGATGATGTCCTGGCAGGTCTTTACTGGCACTTTCTTCACTTCCTGCTTGTTTTCATGCAATTTCTTTCTTTTGTTTTTTTTCTCTTCTTTTTAGGACATGAAATGCAGCTTGATTGGATTTAGCTCAGGTGACTGACCTTTAAAAAAGTCTCAGGTTGCTTTTGAAGTAAGCACATCATCGTTGTTCATCTACACTGCGAATCACTATCCAATAAGCTTTGAAGCATTTGGCAGGAGATGAGCAGACGGTGTCGCTCCATAACACTTCAGAATCATCCTGCTGCTTTTGTCAGCAGTCGCATCAGCAATAAATACAAGACAAGTCCTTTTACTTGTAGCTGTGCTGCAACCTCTGATATAAGATGAAATAATATTCTCCAGATCATGAGCGGTTCCCTTCTTTCTCCATACTCATCTCTTGATGGAGACATCTTTTTGACAAATCGTCTTTTTGACAAATCGCATCCATAGGATGTCTTAAGCTTGCTGCTTTTGATGGATCAGTTACGTGCCAAATGCCTAAACGTAACTCCTGGAGCATGTTCTTGATCTCCCCAATCCTTGTGAAGGTTTTTTCAAAAGGGAAGGAATACTTTGTCGTTCACCCCAGTTGCTTTCTTTGGTCTTCCAGGTCTTCCAAGTGGACTCTTTGTTTTTAAAGAATACGGCAAAAATAATTGGTTGCTTGTAATATGTTTCTTCCATCTTTCAAACTTTCTGCAAAAGCTTTAATACAAGACATTATTGATGCTGGTGTGATTAATGATGCGTGTTCTTTCTTGACGCCATCTTAGCAAATACAAATGAAAATACCTTAACTGCAGTGATGTGAAGGCCAAAGTGTGGAGAATTAAAGGATCTGCCCATGATCCGAAAACATACTGTACAGGCTCATCAGGGGAAGCACGCTGAAGGTCATGTCATGGCTTGGGCTTGCATGGCTGCTTCTGGAGCCACCTCACTAATGTTTCCTGATGATGGCACTTATGATGGTAGATGAAGAATAAATTCAGACGTTTAGAGAAACATTCTGCCTGGCAGTTTACAGAGAAATATATCCAACCTAATTAGGAGAAACTTCATCATGCAGCAAGACAGCAACCCAAAACACACTGCCAACACAACAAAGGATCTCTTCAGGGAAATAAGCAGAAGGGTTTAGACTGGCCAAGTCTATCTCTAGACCTAACTGTGCAGACATTTACCTCAGACTGAAGACAGAAACCCCCCAAAAAACAAGCAATAACTGAAAGCAGCTGTGCTACAAACCTGGAAAAGCATCACCAAAAAAAGCCTGCTGTTGGGTTGGGTTGCCGTCTTGATGCAGTTATTGCAGAATTGTGTGGTCTGCCACCAAAGGTGCCATGTACCAAGTTTTGCTACAGTAGGTTCTTCTTTTTTTGTTATTACAAAGCTAAATGCCTTGAAACACAGAGTTGGTCTTGCTGTTCCAGTACTTTTGAAGTAAACTCTAAGTTCTGTTGTACAGCCTTCCGAGATATTACTGTAGAATTGTAAAGTCTGGTACTATGTGACCATCTGCTGCTCATTAGTTAGAAAAAACAAAGCATGCACAGAAAGCTGGCAGGTTCATATGTGTGATACACAGAGCTAGCGGTCTTGAGCGCAAGCCAATATGATGCACTGTCCTCGCGTCTCATCCCTCGTGTCCCAGGTGGATGAGTAAATGGGTTTGGCGGGTTTGGCACTGCTGGACTTCACACATCTTCACACCCACCTTCACTGCCAGAGTGCTGCATATCTATCTAGTCAGTTTTTCACATAAAGTCAGGACTGTGATCATAAATAATGAGTTATTAGCTGTTACTAATTTTATTATAAAGCTAATATAAACATGTAGCAGTAACCCTGATAAACAATATGATGTTTATGTTCTTAATTTAATTCCCTGTTGGACTTTATTGGACAAGTTGAAACCTAGAATCATCAGAGAAAGATGTTTCGGTGCTCTGCTCGTACGTCGGAAGGTTCGTATAAGGCTAGGTTAAAAAGTTTTATATATTCTAAAGTTTTTTTATTAGACATTTATTTCATCCAACTTGATAGCGATCATTATAAGTGCAATCTAATGGTGATTCCTGAAAATCACCTCAAGCTAACTGGCATTAAAGGGCTCCGTATTTTACTATGAATTTAATGGGACCACAGATCTCAGTGCTCCCTCACAATGTGTCTCTGAAATACCCCTTAGATAATACATTTTTTTCATTTCTAAAATTCAGTTTTAGTTCACTCCTCCTCCAAACGTATGATTTCAGTGTTTATGTAAATGAGCACCAAGCTGGGGGAGGGAATCTTCTTATATGAAGTCATATTAGGGGGGAAATCTGATTGGCTTGTTTACACTCTGGTAAATTCAAAACATGAAAAAAGGACAAAAGTATGAATGGGGAATGTTTTTTTTTTCTGTACATTCCGGAACATCGAAGGCAAGTTCTTAAGTTGCATATATCAAAAACGGAGTCTCCCACAGGAAAAAATGTAAATGCAGATAAATCTGTTCCAGCCACAGAAAAATATTACCAATATTATCAAATTAGAATTTTTTTTTAAACATTTAGAAAAGACATGTAAATAAAGTAAAATGTGAAATAAATAGACATTAAACTTCAATTAACATTAATTTATGATTCCTCTTGGCACCGGCTGCTTTATAATATAAACTGAAAGCGGCGCCGTTTTCTTCTTGCTGGATAACATTCTCAGGGCCCATGGTGTCTTCTCTAAATCTTCCACAAAATGCAAAAAAAAAAAAAAAGTTTTGAACGTCTATACTGGAAGTACGCACGACCAGCTCGGCCGTTCGTATGCTAAAATGCTTTGCATGCCGAAGCAAATTTCTTGCGAAATTTTTGTTGTTTATGTGAAAATTTTCATGGCGTTCGTGGGCCAAGGTACCACTGTGTTTGTGTAAGGAAATATTTTATTGAAGTAAAGCCAGAGACCTTCATCCTCAAGTTCTGCAAATTCTGCAGTCTAGCAATAACTGCATTGTGTAGCATGAGAAGGTCACAGCAGAGAACAAATTTTTGATTAGATACTAAATTAGGCCAGTTGGATTCATGTATTGAAACAAAGAACTTTGCCTCCCAGGAACTCTTTTAATGGCCCAAACATTGGAAATGCCTTGGAGTGAGGTCAGGACTGTACGGGGGATGTGGCAATAACTCAAAGCTGAGTTCCTGTAATGTGCAAGTATGAAGTTGTGCATTGTCCTGCAACAACACACCGCCTTTGGTGATCAAACCAGGCCATTTTTTTCCATGAAAGGAAAGGGCTAATAAAGGAGTTCCTACGTGGCCTGCATTTCACATGTGAAGCAGATCATGGATCTGGCATACTGGGACAAATTTCGGCATTCATGGACTCAAAGCACTAGTGAAAGCTGGGATAAGTGTATTCGTGTAGCAGGGGATTGTACAGAGAAATAAAGGGAGTTTTTCCCTTTCATAACTGTTCTGTTATTTTGCACAATCACAGTCTCACTGGAACATCCCTTGTAGTAACAAAGCCCTACTGGTTGTATTTTTTACCTTTGACTCAGAGAGAATAAGAAGTGAAGTTCAGGGAAAATTCCTCTACTAATAGGTTAGTATTGCTTTTTTAAAGAGCGATTTGTCCTTAACCGGCGCTCCAAATGTTCCTGTACTGTCATAAATAGTGAATATATATCAGACTGAAAGTACAGGGACTGCGCTAGACCTCTGCATTTTCACTGGCTTTTAAACAAATGGCTAATTAATTCTAAAAGCAATGTTAGCAAGAGAAAAAGAGAAAGAAAGAATGCAATTTATCATATTTGGCTTAAGAAATTTAATAAAACGTTCCCCTTGCCCGAGACTAATTATCAGGCAAAGTCACAGCAAGTTTACAGAAAAGGCATAGCACAAGGATGATGTTAAAAAGATTGGACACAGAGGTTAAAAAAAAGAGACGGTACAATTCGGAGCTGTGATTAATAGTGAAATTAAGAGCATTTCCAAAATCACACACAATGTGGTGAGAACTCACAGGATTGGGACTAAACAGCTGCGTGTCCATAAGAAAACACTTGTCAGTAAGACTCATCAGAAAAAAACTCATCAGGATTCAGTTTGCTAGGAAGCAAAAGATGGGACTTTGGAGCGATGGAAAAAGGTCATGTTGTGTGATTCCTGAGCGACGAGCGCGTCAGGGTGAGAAGGAAAGCAATTCTGCTTGTCAGGACGACTTACTGTACATAACCACTAATTAAGAGAGAGAGTTAATCTGATGATAGTCCTCAGTCGTTACAGTACGTCTGTTTCATTTGCATAGTGCGTTCAGATTAGATTAGACACCTGATATCTGTGTCCTATGAATATCAGGCTTTTTGAAATAATACACTGATAATAATACACACCGAGTTTTAATTTGAAAGCCGGACGCGACTGTGCATCCATTTGTAATGTAAATTCACTCCAGAAGATTGTTCATTAGCAATTAAAATCATATGTTTATGACTGCTTTATTAATTAAGTCTAATTATTCTTATTCATTCAGAGAATTGTCTGTAGATCAACAGGTTATGCAGCTGAATGTTTTTTACTCTAATAATAATATGAAATCTGAAAATGGCAAAGATATGTAATGTGACTCCAAAGATTGTTCTTGTTTTTCTGCTTTCAATCCACAGACTCAATTTTATTTTATTTTTTTTAATTATAAAATGACCTTAATTAATGTAAAATGTCTCAGTATGCGTAACAGATGAGTGTCCGCTCATCTTATACTTCAATGGGGAATGTTTTCTTTAAAAGAACTAAAACATGCATTAAAAAGAACATAAACCATTTTAACATGTCCTGGGGAAAATCCTGGAGAACAAAGAGTGGAACTTGTGGAAGCATTAGCTCAAAGGAGGGAGTGAGAGAGAGAGAAAGAGAGAGAGAAATGGGGGGAGTTAGCAAGTTTATATCAGGTCCCAAATGACCCAGATGAGGATGGGTTCCCTGAGTCTGGTTCCTCTCAAGGGAATTTTTTTTTCTTGCCACCATTGACCTCGGCTTGGAACACTCTAATCATTGGAGTGGCTGGATGGAGTCACTGAAGCAGTCGGTGTGAGTTTACAGTAAATGGACTTCGGGGGGATGGTAGAGGACAGGAAGGCCTGGATGAACATGGTCCATGGGGTCGCGATGGGTCGACTTCGCAACTAACAATGCTATCTTGCTAAAGTATTTGCTCGCCTGTCTCACATGCATATGAACTTAAGTAGCATCCAATTCTTAACCCATAGGGGATACAGTATGTATATGATGTTGGCCCCGCCCCCTTTGCTGCTATCACTCTCCTGGGAAGGCTTTCCACATGGCTTAGGAGTGTGTTTATGGGAATTTTTGACCATTCCTCCAGAAGCGCATTTGTAAGGTCAGACACTGATGTTGGATGAGAAGACCTTGCTCTCCATGTCATTATGGACCTTGCTTTGTGCACTGGTGCGCAGTCTTGTTGGAGCAGGAAGGGGTCGTCCCCAAACTGTTTCCCCAACGTGGATGAAATTGTCCAAAATGTTGAAGCATTCAGAGTTCCTTTCACTGTAAGTAAGGGGCTGAGACCAACTCCTGAAAAACAACTCCACGCCAGTTCAAACATGACAGCGCACCAGTGCACAAAGCAAGGTCCGTAAAGACATGGATGAAGTTTTGGAAGAGTTTTGGAAGAACTCTCACTCAAACCGATAGAACATCTTTGATATGAATTAGAGCGGTGACCAGGCCTTCTCGTCCAACATCAGGGTCTGACCTCAGTTCTTCAAGGTCATATGCATGTGAAGGCAGGCGAGCGAGTACTTTTGGCAATATAGTGTATTTTATACACATTTCCATAATTTTCTTTTGATTCTGTAAAGCTGTTTCCTAACAATATCCATTGTTAAAAGCACTATACAAATAAAATTGAATAGATCCAACAGGAAGAGCATGGTAGAGTTAACACATTTTATATCTAAAAAAAAAAAATACATCCTCAATATTTAAAGCTATAACTGCTAATCACTAATGACTAGCCTCGCCCTTCTTAAGAGCTGAAGCTCACTAAGTTAGCCTTTTGCAGTTATCCACTAACTACTAACTGATAACAGATAACCTATGCTTTATTAAGAGTTAAAGAAATCTAGGTTAGCTGTTTGCTGCTTACCTTAATTACTGTAACTCTTAAAAATGGCACCTAGAGAATGACAGAACTAGGAGAGCAACAAGCCAGGAGTATCTCCTTATATGAGGTCATATTATAGCTGGTATGTAATTGGCTTGAACTCTGGCCAATACGGTATAGCTCTGGCCAATAGAAAAAGGTGAAATAAAATGTATTTGGCTTGGACACACACACACAGAAAGGAGACCCAATTGCATGCCTAAAAAGTGAATTTCTCATAACAGGACCCCTTTAATCAGACTCAACCCTGAAGCCGTAAGCACTTCCTTTAACACAACTTTGATGAATCAGCTTGTAAATTACCTGTTCCTTTGTAAGCAGTAAATGAACTTTGCGCTGTGTAATACGTTTTATTCTCTAACGCAGACCTTCCTGTAAAGTTACTGTACACTGCTTTCAGGAATGTGAACTCCCCAAACAACTGACGTTACTTTTTAATTTAATTGTGATGAACTCGCCGCAAACCTCTAATGTCATCAAACGCAGGCCGGTTAGCTCTTCAGAGCCGAGCGCTAATGAACAACACTTACTGAATCTGCTGTAGATGAAAGACCTTGAACGCGAGCATGCCGGATCAAAAACATGGCCTTCGGTCACAGACCAAACCGGTTCTTACTATTTGTGGAATAAAACTTGAGGAGCTTTCATATAGAATTTCTAAATATGTGACCTAAAAAAAAGGTTAATTATATTACGATAAAAAAAATAAAAAAAAGAATGCTTTCATGCTATTACAGTGAAGACGACTTTTGTAATATTATTTTCATATTATTTTCTCGAACATGGAATCTGCAGAAAATGTGTTCAAGCTATTATTTGCCATATTTACAAAGTTTCTTGTTGCAGCTGGCAACGAGGTTGAAAGTAACAGAGTTTGTAAGTATCGAATTATCAAATATTAAAAATGTGTCTAGCTAGCATCCATGGTATTGGAACACTGGCATCAAAAACGTTCTAATGATACACTTAAAACGTACTCACTCACTCATCGTTTATGCGCTTTATCCTGTATTCAAGGTCGTCTATTCCAGGAGACTTAAAGCATAAGGCGGGGTACACCCTGGACAGGGTGCCAATCCATCACAGGCCACACACACATACACATACACTCACACACTACACACTAATCTGCATGTCTTTGGACCGTGGGAGCAAACCGGAGGAAACCCACCAAACACGGGGAGAACATGCAAACTCCATGCACACAGAGACGGGAATCGAACCCGGAGGTGCAAGGCGAAAATGCTAACCACTACACCACACTTAAAGTGTAGTAAAATCTCAAAAAGCAATGCACACACACTATCATCATCTCCGCCACCCAATCATCATCCACCATATCATCACTCTAAATTGAACGCAGAGAATGAAATCGCGTGCGCATGGCTCTGTGGTGGTTGGCCTGCGGTTGCTGAGCGGGAAAGGTTCTTCCAAACAAAAGAGCTTCAGATTTTTTTTTTCTCTTTTGTTTCTTAAAAAGGGAGAGAGAGAGAGAGAGAGAGAAAAAACAGCAGGAGATGAAGAACGCCTTGAAGAAGCACCTTGGACGTGATGTATGAGAGCAAATTCATATCTGACAAATTCAACCCTGTTCCACCGAACGTGAAATCCAAACTTAGATTAAAAAGTCGACAGATCGCGTTTCAGCACTTCAACAGTGGGTGCTTTTTCAAACTCGACCGGCAGATGTCCGCTGTGAGGGCGATTCTGAATATTTCTCCTCTCTACTCCCAAACACAAGTCTAAGATTTTAAAACCAAAATCTAATAAACCTTGTCAATATGTTTCAGGACTAATCATGAAGAATGCTCCCGCAGGATACAATAAAAACTCACTATAACGGATTGGTCAGAAATGTCTATTATTGTGCCTGATCTGTTACAAGGCCTGTACAGAATAACAGAAAACCATTATGAGAGTAAAAACTAACATTTATTTCCCTACATATTCCCCTGCTACACTACAGTATGCCATGATCGGACTGCCTGCTTCATTTCTGAAACTCCAGCCTCCCAGGAACTCCTTTGATGGCCCAAACATGTGGAAATGGCTTGGAGTGAAGTCAGGCAGGACTGTACGGCGGATGGGGCAATAACTCCCAGCCGAGTCCGTGTAATTTTGCAAGTGGTGTTGATAAACGACTGAATGGTTTTCTGCTAGTTGACGACAAGTTATCTGTCCATTTTCAAAGATCAGGCGCTGCACTCGCTGAATGTTCATGAGAACAACTGCAGTGGGCTTTGAACCACCACAGCTGGGATCGCCATTCGTTCAAATGTCCTACTGCAGCTAAGAGTCTCAAAACCGTCTCAAAAAAGTCTTTTGTAAATGTCACTTTTGCGCCTTCATACAGCTGAACATTCATCAAGTCGCGGATTGAATTGAACACCCCTTGTATGTCATCATTTCAATGGTCAGTGACTTAAATGCGTAGGACATAAAATACACATTATGTCATGCTGTTATAGGAAAATAATCTCCAACATCCTGGTGTGATGAAGCAGGGTTAACATAATGAAGTTGATTATTTTCATATAACAGGACATTCTGGACTTGTTTATTTTCATAATCTTGCGCCACACCAATTTCCGATGATGCGTGGCAGGTTTTATCGGTTTATGGTTACAGACAAGAATTAATTTTAATTTATAAAAAAACAGCACGATTTCATGTTGTCAAGAAACCACATGTAAACTCCACAAGTCTTAGAAGTTACCATAAGTGCTGACACTGGAGACTCCTTCAAACAATGTTAAGGGGATAGTTTGGGCTTCTTCATGTCCGTTTTAAGACAGAAAAACAGAAAAACTCAAACTATCTCTTTAAGCCAACATCATGTCATATTGTTTATC
This sequence comes from Clarias platycephalus, assembly GCA_030068275.1. Taxonomy (NCBI): domain Eukaryota; kingdom Metazoa; phylum Chordata; class Actinopteri; order Siluriformes; family Clariidae; genus Clarias; species Clarias platycephalus. The sequence continues at coordinate 30,067,951 of JAQQZT010000036.1, read as the reverse complement.
TGGAGCATCCGACATATTGCTATTGTAAGTTGTCACTATAGAAACCATAAACCACACTGTCAGAGCTCCTGTTAAAGAAAATCCATCATCACCTGCTGACCAATCAGAATCCAGAATTCAGCTGCACTTGGCAAGCGCTGTTATCGCTGGACGTGTCTGGGTAATACTATAGTTTTGTGGAATGAGAGAGCGTTAGGGAGACATTGCTGAGTTTATACCAGGTTACAATTTAAATCATTGTTGCGGTGAATGGAGAGAGAGAGAGAGAGAACGAGGGCACTCAACAGAGAGACAAAAACAAGCCAGTCAGTGTGTTGCCGTGAAATGGATCTGCGCGTCTGTTCCGACTTCAAACCTCCCTTGGGTGTCTCGAGTCACTCCGACATCTCATACAAAAAGAAAAAAGATCTCCTGAGAGGTCTGTCTCATTACTCTCCCTCTCTCTTTCTCTCTCTCTCTCTCTCTCTCTCTCTCTCTCCTACACAACAGGTCCGAATTGCTACGCCGGAACGACAATCATCCCGGCCGGCATTGAAGTAAAAGTGGACGACTGCACCATCTGCCGCTGCCACACTGGGGACTGGTGGAAGCCGGCGCAGTGTCTGAGGCGCGAGTGTCTCAACGGCCAGACTTCATAAAAACACACGAGTTAAAGAAAGTGATAGGAATGTGATCGACAGCAGCACCCAGACACGGGGACCGCCCACCTCGAGGACAAGGAGGGACATACTGACCGGCACGAGCACAATACGGATACGGCTGGCTAAAGTGAGGCTGCTGAGAGACACACACACACAAATACACTTCACACCTCAGAAGTGTACAAGTGTCAGAAACATAAAAAAAGACGCTGGTGTTCGTTTGTTTGTTTGTTTGTTTGTTTGTTTGTTCATTTTTTCAGATGGCTTCATTATAGGTTAAATTCTCACATATGCTGCTTAAACACAGAGTTTATATATTTCATGAGTGGGTGAGGAATAATATTTATTTAATCAACTCAACTTTCAGTGTGTATCATGACCGGACACGAGAGCATTGCATCCTGGGAGGACGCCTTTATCGCTGTTGCATAGAAATGAGTGGGATTTGAAACTCAAAGTCAGACGTACGCTGTGTGAGAAGAATGCGTCGGGCGTGAGCTGAGAACGGCAGTGTGATTAAAAACCTTAGAGTGAGATCGCTGCTGCGCCAGACTCGGCTGAAATCCACCAATGGGACGATGGGATGGGATGACGCCCGCCGCACGGGACAGCCACAAATACGCCAATAAGCTAACATAATGAAAATATTCCAATATATGGGGGGAAAAAAAATATCCTCATCCTTTAAATCTCTCACTTTTCAGCACACGCTGAGTCCCAGATCACACTGATGGCTGACGTGGAACAGAATGTTGGGGTTTCTGTTGTGTCACTGATTTTTTTTGTTCGTTTGTTTTTTCCTTTTTAAAATGGCAGAATCTTATAGTAGTATAATCCGAGACATGTCGTCAATTCAATATTTCATTCGAAAGATGTTATTAAGAGTGTGTGAGAAGTAATCATTTTACAAATCAGACGGTTTAAACCGGCTCAGACGCACCACCACCACATCGCCAAATATGAACGAGGCGCTGCTGTTTGTAATTCTGTCACCGTTATTTCATTTCTTTCATTGTGAACACACAAGGCTTGTGTGAAGGGCCTGGTACTGAGCTTAAACTGACAAACATGTTTGTTCGCTGAACCGTAGGTGGAGGAATAATACAGGGAAGGAATATTATAAGTGCTGCTAGAAAAGCCATTAGTGTCATTAAATTATACACCTTATGCTTGTAATTGTATAACTTATGATTATTATTATTATTATTATTATTATTATACCTATAACACACAGATCTCAGTTTGATGAGCAGGGAACATTTATAGCGTAGGGGACTGGATGTTTGACTGGATGTTTTGTCCAGTCCCTGTACCTGAGCAGTTTCAGAGGAATGTCTTTTGTTTGTTAAGCCGCACAGTGACCTATGAATCATTCAAGCGTTAAAAAACATCTAATTTAAGTCCTGACCCAGTGAGAAACAGGTGCAGACGATGACAGATGATCAGGTGGTGATTATTATACTGCTGATGCTGAATGCTGAGTGGTTGGAACAGACGAGAGGGGAAATGAGGTCGCTGCTGAGGCTGTTACATAAACAAACCATTTTTAAATAGGACCTTTAGGCACTTAGCAACCTGTCGCAGTAAAACGTTTGTTTCCAATTTTTCTCAATTAATCTGCAATCATTTAATTTCATTGAGGCAGCGTCAAGACTTTTGCACAGTACTGTTTTTATATACTGCGCTGTCCCGATAACACAAGCCGCTATCTATGTTGATGTACTGTATGATGTACAAGCCGCTATCTATTATTGAATTACAAGATTTAATTGATGAGTCACGATACATGTGCTTCATGTCCCAATCTTTTGATTTCTCACGAAATAATTCCATACTGTATGCTGATGCATTTCCTTCTGAAAGTGCACCAACGCTGGCGCAGACCCGAGCACTCAGAGACATCACACTTCCATTCCTAAGAAATCATGCAGCAGCTAAACGAGCCAAGATTAGCAAGAGTCGCGTATCGATAGAGAAGCTTTAACGTTGTATAAAAGCAGAATCAGAATCAGTCTGTTGAAGCGACATACAAAGCTTGTGCAAATTCCACCCTGTTTTACTTACAAATAAATGCCTTTTTTTTTTTTTTTTTTTTTTTTGTTTGGTTGTTTGTTTTGGTTTGGTTGTTGTTGTTGTTGTTGTTTTTTTAAATGTCCAGAAAATGAAATTTATGCAAGAAGATGCAAAAACAGACTGACTAACAAGCTAATGTGTTTCTGCTGTCGAGCGAGACACTTAATTGGATGATTTAATTGGACAATGTCAAAGTTCAGCCCGGATATATATATCGCAAGTTTGTCATTTTCCCAGAATAGATGGACTCCCTCATCTGATAAATCGACAATGAATGAATGAGAACAGAAATGAAAATATGTCCTTATTTATTTTTTTACATATTATATAAATGTCTGAAACATCAATGAAAAGTACAAAAAGTTCTATAAAACCGAACACTGTTGAACTAAACACATGGTTTGAGTCTCGAGGAACGTTGCGAATTCACGAGCCGATGCTTTTTCTTTCCTTCCATCGTCATAGAAAAATTGTATAAAATTGATTGAGAAAATCCAAATTGTTGCCTAGCATTGTGAGTAGAATTGCAACTCCATATTATAAAAAAATGTCCTCATCAAATTCATTGGCCCGAAATACAGAAACTCAAACAAATGTAACTTAAACTATTTTTTTAACCAAGTGCACATAAGATTCACACAAAAGCCTGCTAACACACAGAACACTGAGCTGGCACTAAATAAATGAGCAGATGATTTAACACATTTTACACTCATTTATTCCCTAATTTTCTTTTTGATTCGGTAAAGCTGCTTTTGCGACAGTCACTGTTGTTAAAGGCGCTATATAAATAAATTAATCTGAATTAAAGCACAACAGCTCAGCACTTTGGCTCAGCTCAGTTTTCAATGAAATGTTGCTTCCCAAAACACAAGGTGGGTTTAATTAATCTGTGCATCATTCATTCTTTTGTTTTCTCTTATAAAACCAAAAATTACAAAAAAAAAAAAAAAAAAGGAAAACCACTTGTCTTTTGCAATATTCATTTTCCAAGCTAAATATTTTTGTGTTTGTTTTTCAAATCTGTTCTTTTTAAATTTTGTGCTCTAATCAAAAGTACAGTTTCTCAGAGGGTTACAGGTTCGGCTTGTTTAAACGGCATGAAAATTGCTATGTGATTCAAGTGAAAAAATAAATAAATAAATAAATAAATAAAAAAGTAAATAAAATAAAACACTATGCAGCACGTGAGGAAACAAGTAAAAGGCTCAAGGCCGTGTGACGTGCATCTAATAAAAATGCATGTCTTCTTTTTTTTAATTTTCACAACAAATTAGAAGAATGAAAAATGAGCATTTTTTTTTTTTTTTGGAAGCAAATATTGGGAACAACAAGAGGTTTTCTCATTTTTCTTTATTTTGTGGTTTTATGAATAAGCAATATCAGCATAACATTATGGCCTTGAATGTGATATTGCTTTTTTTCAACAGTTTTGCAAACACTATCTATCATCAACAGATTATGATTCGTTTGTTTATTTTGACAGAGGTGAAGGTAGTTTTACATTCTTTCGGGTACTACAGTATGTAGCCAAAAGATGAGGAGAATAAACCATGGAGGTGGCGGACAGTCCTGAGAAACTTACAACATTGTATTTGCATTTCCACTTATTTCACTAACTTCTAGCATTCTTGGTTGAATCCCAAATAGCATAAAATAGAAACTTTGTGCGCTAGCTATGTAGGGTATACTCCTAACTAGTGCCCTTGGCAAGGGGTTAGAGAGAGATTTGGGATTCAGCCTTGTGTTAGATAGTGTAAGATAGTTAGCTTTGTAGCTCACATTAGCTGTGAAAAGAAGAACATTGATGATTCAGAGGCAATTCGAACATCGTAGAAGAAATTAATAAGAAGTCAAGTGTTGTTTGGGTTGACATATTGGTCAGAGTTTTCTTGCTAAAAGTGCTTCTGTAACTGGTCTTGAATGTGGTTTTTAGCAGGCGGCTGCTCTCTCCTCCTTCCAGTTCGGTACAGTAGACCGTACAGACCTACTTTTGCCCATGCAGTTACCAACAGTTAGTGTAATTAGCAACTATTAGAACACCTGCGAGGTGGAGTGATACATATAGTTAAATGTCCCAGTGCTGTTATGCTCTATATCAGCACTCATGGAAAGCCTTCCATCCAGTCAGATTAATCGGTCAGAACTAAGTGTTGTACATTGAAAAAATGAATGAGTGAGTGATACATCTCTGGAGATGGTTGGTTTTTGACACAAATATTGAAATAACAAGTAAGTTTCTCTGGGTTTTTTTTTTTTTATGTAAAAAGTAAACAGAACTAATAAAAACAAAGCCATGGGATTTAAACCATATTAAATTCTTCATTCAGCATGTTGTTTTCAGTCGTGTGTGTTGGTCAGAGTTGTGTGTGCAGGTTTGGTGGACCGCTGGAGATTGTCTCATTTCAAATTGGGCTGCAGAATTGTTACATTTGAGATTAGCTGCTGTAGAAGATCATCATAAATTAAATGAGACGTAGGTAGCAGTGGCATGTTAGCAAAAATATGCTGTTGTTGAGACGAGGCTGTGCTGGTCCTGTTCTGAATGTGTTTGGTAATTAAAATTAAGCCTATTAAGTTAACAGTGGCCAAAAAGACATCCCAAAGTGGAAATAAACCTCGGCTGGGTGTTTATGGATGCATTCAGGCTGGGAAGTCATGTGTTTTTGCGGCACAAAAGCAGAATTAAGAAATGAAGATGCTTTTAGTGTTGGGGATTCTACACTCTCCATTCCTTAGGAAAAAAGGAAAAAATAAGAAGGAAAAAATGTTTGCCAGCATTAACGCCGTTGTGTTTGCCACATCCCTTCACGAACAACAGTATTCCCTAAGACCAAGAGCTTGAACTCAAGCAATTAGCACGCCCGAAACTGTCTGCAGTAATTCCCCTTAATCAGAGCGTATTCGGTGATAAATTAGCCATCGTCGTTCTCAGCGGTGCGGCCCAGCGGGCACAGAGTCGACACAAAAGCGAGAATCTGCATACACCCGCAGCTTCAGAGCCACTTCGTCTCATTCTTCTCACTCACCACACAGACACACCACGATTCCTAGTCTCCCGAAGGCTGCGTCTCTGATCAACCTCTAATTCTGAACAATTAGTGAATTAGCGTGACTGATTAGCTCATACAGGAGATTAGATTTTTGGAATTCTGGGACATGAACAGTTCGAGCATGTAATACATTAATGTAAGTTGGAAGAGCGTATAAAAATCTGAACAAACAACAACAAGATACAAAGGAAACATGATATTCAGTTATGGTGGTGAATAGAAAGGAATTAATTTGTAAATTGTTCATTGAAGCATTTGTGCCAGTAATTTATGGAAATCCAGTGAGCTTGGGAAAAACTTTCGTATCGTCTGTATACGATACGATACATACGGATACAAGAGACATGATTGACGCCCCCACTGCACCCCACAAATGGCCAGGGTTACCATTATTATTGTTATTGTTATTATTATTAGGCTCTGTACTCGGGTACGGTTGCATATTTTTGCACAGGGATAAATCCCTGATTCTTCAGCAGTTTGGAGAAACATTATTTCAAAGCACTTTAGTGAACACGATCCAAGCTGATTACTCCGGTTATTATAGGAAAAATAAGCTTTTTTTCACTATAAAACCACATTAGAACTTGTTTTTTGGGGTAACAGGGAAATTGTGGTGTCAAAATGAGGCTGGGGATTCCCTCTTACTTAATACGTCACAGAATCCTCATTTAAGGATTCTAAAAAAATAGGATTTCAACAGATTTTTCTGAGCTCTCCTCATAAACCGGCTCACCCTGGCCATATCTCAGCACCCGGACACGAAACAGTAATGAACCTGGTATCAAAATGGAGCGTAATGAACCTTAATGATACTCATAACTCAAATAAGCCAAAATACCACTTACTGTACTACATGAATTGATGTGATAGGTCACGTTAGTAAATCTGGCAGAATTTTTTTCTTCTTTTTTAAATTTGCGCATTAAAACACGACAAAAGGTCGATGCTGTAACTAATGACTACACTAGCTAGCAATCGGCCATTCACTGTATGTTAACAACATAAAAGGAGACCAACAGGGTAAATCAGAAAGAGACATTACACTTTACGCATTAAACTGAAATTCTGTAGTGTTTATTTCTAATTTAGCGTTCAAAAACATTTGTCTTGAAAACATGCGAATTTCTTTCCTTTTCAATTCTCAGCACTGTACTGTAAAGTTGCCTGAATTGGAAGCATATTTTAATCAAAAACATATATTTTATCAAAAACAGGTTACAGGTTTTAGCCTTTTAGAATGTCACCATTTATACGGAGCATAAACTGTTTATATACTGGACACTAATTCTTATTCATTTATATACAAACTCCTGAAGGGTTAATTATCAAAAGCACCATCTTAAGTCATGCTCAAGACTCTAGCTACAGTAGGACAGGCCATAGATTTGAACTGTCAACCTTACAATCACCAACCGTAAACACCGAATTACTGTATCATTTCCTCCAGATCTTACACAACGAATGTCTCTTTCTTTCCTTTTCAGAAAGAATTTTACGTTCAGGACTCATGAATCATTACTTTTGCAATTAAACTTCCTTTTTGTGAAGAACTACAGAAATGTTTTAATTAAGGATGTTGGATTGTTTTTTCTCCAAGATGCCCAAATTTCAAGCTAGCTTACTAAAAAATATAAAACATACTTCATGTTTTCCTGAACCACCTCAAGAACTCGAGCCTAATTAAAAGTCAACTCCCATAGAATCAAGCATATCGGCTTTCCTCTAAATATTCACAGTACACGCCTTCGACCTGAATCTTTATTTAGAATAATCACATGTGCTTCTTTATAGATTTTCTCTAGCCATCCTTTACAGTACTGTTCCATCTTTTTCTTTTTTCTTTTTTTCTTCCCATAGATGATAAATTACGCATCATTAATTTGAACACGCCATCCACCCGGCCCATGCGATTCATCACAGGTATTTCTTACCCACGGAGAAATCATCCCAGTTAACCTGTAAGACCCCGGTCCTCGGCACTGATGGATGAACTGTGTAATAAACGATCCATTGGGAACGGTAATGAGATGAAAATGGATTCAGTAGTGTGACCCCTAGAGAAAGGGGCTGGGAATTTCCATGGATTTCACCTCACTGTCTTTGACAGGACTGGATACTTACATGTTTTCAATTTGGGTTGGATTTCAAGTTCAGTGTGAGACCCGTGCTCGGGATTAGTCATTAGCTGGCAGGTGATGACTTTATGACCTGATCAGAGAAAAACATAAATGGACAGGGATGTCTTTTGCTGAAATCTTTTCCATCTTTTTATGCATCAGTACTTTTTTCTTTCAAGACAAGGTACAAGTGCATGTTTTGTAGTGCTAGTAGATCTAGTCAAGTCGAATCAAGTGGGTTTTTATTGTCATTATAACATTATACAGTACATACAGCTGGTGTTGCTTACATTCTTGGGACCCATGGTGCTATGTCTTCACTAAATCTTGCACAAAATGCAAGAAAAAAATAAAAATAAATCACAAAGAAATGCGTTTTGCACGGCTTTCCACCGACACAAACAAGTTTTGATCGGCTACCGGAAGTTGCTCGGTATACCGGAAATGCTTTGTATGCCAAGGGAAATTATTTGCAACATTTTCGTTCTTATGGCGAAAATTCGCAATGCCACAATGTTCATATGCAGAGGTACCGATCTGCTGAAACAAACGTAACAAATAAGTCTGTTACTACCTAGCTACAATAGTTTTATTTTAACTTGTTTCATTTTAAGATGCTTTCTTACTAGTCACAGTGTTGTAGTTTTTCCTCTGGATATTTCCAGAATTTGCCTTCATTGCAATTTCTCACCAGCTGTTATTAAAGTGATTACCTACAATATGTCACATTGCGTGCAAGATCACCACTACTGATATCAAAGCATCCTTATTTATTAGTCTTACTCACCTCCAGTATTTAGTCTTTCCCATTTCAGGCCTTCAGGAAGCTTAAGCTACCATGTGGTCATGTTTTATTTCAAGGATCTTATTCGGAAATCCAAACCTCCAGGTGAAGCTCTGATGATGCTCAGCTAATCTTGACTCGTCTTACAGACACCAAGCTCGATTTCTGTATTTATTTATATATTTATTTCGTCCGTGGCCGAAATGAGAGCAGGAGCATTAAATTTCAGGTGCTGTGATCGTAATCCCTCCTCTGCACAGGCTTTCAAGCTACTTCTCAATCCCAGTCTGACGAAACCCGGTGCACATTTGGTGTTAGCCGTGTTCTAGCATACGCTAATCTTTTTAAAGCTAACTTTTCAGTTGAACCACATGCCTTAAAGAAACCTAAATCCAAACGTGTGATGTTCCGTGGTGGATTTAGATAGAAGGGATAAAATCCCTGGCGAAAGCTTCATGATGGTCCGTTTTTGTTCCATTATATCTTCTCTAGTTCCTGAATTCTGATTGGATTCAGTGACTTATACGTTAAAGTGTAGTTTACGTTGCTGGGGAAGGTTTCCACATAAGTATGGGTGTGTAAAGACCTTGCCTAAAAAAACTGATATAACTACATCATGACCATGTTAAGAGTTCAGCTAACCTTCCTAGAAAAGGTGAGGTGAGGGTGACCGGTGAGGGTGTATCTTCTCCCCCCATAGTGGGAGTGCATGTGGGACATGGAGGTTTTCTCAATTCTTTGCAAATGAGGCTTGACGCTGTAAAGACATGACAAATCCAAACAAATGGTTCCTTGGCCCAGTCCTTACTGTTCTCACTCACAATGCTTAATGCACTCATTGTCTATATCGCTTTATCCAGTATATATGGTGGCGGGACACTCTGTGAAGACACACCAAACACAGGGAGAACATCAACTCCATGTACACAGACCTAAGGCGGGAAGTGAACCCATGCTACTTTGTGCTTAAATCTTTACATCATATACAGTACTTCAAAATGTGTATAGAGACATTATAAAGAAAAATTAAGCTTGGCAGGAAGAAGCGGAGATCGTTGGTGCCTTGTGTGAGTGAACACAGCTACTGTAGTACAACTAGCTCACTTTGCTATCGTAAAATAAAAAAACGGGGAAAAAAGCAGGAAGGCGTTAAATACAGCAACAACACTTAGTGATTAGTACTTTATTTCATAAAGTCGCTGGGCAGCTTTGGTTAGCTGCAGAAGTTAGATCAAACTATTACTGCTTTTATTGGAACATAAATTTTGTATTTTTTTAAAAAGCCAGACAGGCCACGCCCACAAGTATAAGCGTGACTCAAGGAAAATCATGAAAGCTTACATCATGCTAAAAGATAGTTTACATCAGATGCTTATTTCTTCAAAACTTTCACAATACACAGAATAAATAGAGGAAATACTGAACTCGGATTGGCTGGCATATATAACTATATATGTTAATCTTTCTCTCTAGTTCATACAGTACGTTTCATAATAAAATAGTCATTAAAAATGCCACGAAAATACTCATTTCTGATTGGCTGACAGTTACCAAACATTTTAATTATTATAATTTAATGAGACAATTATCATGTGCCACATTCTAATCTTTGCTAATTGTACTTTAGCTAAAGACGTCCTGTAGCATTTTATACCATGAATAGAGCATCCATTTGGATTATGCTACATGCTACATGTTGATACTGTAGTTAATCTATCACAAATTAAGCATCATCACATAAGAGGAAGTTCTGTTATACTAAATATCAGCATGGCTGTGATGTAGCTGCGATATATTTCATACAACTGTTCTACAAACACTCCACACCTTTATCAACAGATTATGATTTGTTTCTTTACTTGACCAATTATTTTGCACATACTGGCGGAACTAAATAACTGCGATTAGTGGAGCTGGCGACCGACAGTTAGCGTAATCATTAGGGGTGAAAATAGTGGTGGTGGACAGTCCTTAGAAACTTAGGAAATGTACTTTATATTTCCACTTAACTATATAATCTAACTTCACAACATCTGGGATTGAAAAATGGTAACCTAAAACGCCCCGGTGCTGTTACGCTTTATATCAGCACTTGTGTTATGCCTCTTGTCCAATCAGATTACTCAGTCAGAACTAACAGTCGTACAGTATAATGCAGAATATAGTCGGCTCTGACTGGACGTATCATAAAGCATTATCCTGTCAAAAATCATATGATACGAATCATACACAAAAACTAGTACATGATACTGGTATGTTTTTACATTTTTTTTTTAATACGTTTGTGACACGTGTATGTTTTGGCATAATTGTCAAAATGAGGTATTTTCTTTTTATTTTATTCAGCCTTTTATGGAATTAAATGGCACAGAATGTTCAGAAGAATGCATTTCTGTTTACACCGAGCTGGCCCTTGGGTTGAAAAGTCACTCGTGGGATTTTACCTTTATTTGACCTCAACTGTGTGAAATTCAAAAGCTCAGAAAAGATGCATCAACATCCATCTTCAGTGTGTTTTCTTCCCCCCCCCGACAATCATTAAGGAAATGGACAGCCAAGGACTTTCAAATGGAACAGAATGTTGGGTTTCAGGGTGTGTGTTACTCTTTGTGTTTGCTGCTTTCTTGAGACCTACATGAAAAAGGATTTGTTCATCTACAAAAAAGTGTTGTTTGTTGTGAATGTTGAATGTGTGTGTCTATGAGTGTGACCCTCTATTATTTGTCATCAGCTATGCTGAGTGCTGTAAAAGTGAACAGCGGCCCTTTTCTCGAGACACCAACTAACTGTAGCTGGAAGGAAACGAAGAAGAAAAAGAATGAAGGAGAAGACTGGAAAATTGTTCTTTTTTTTTTTTTTTTTCTAAACAAAACTGTTATATAAAATTGTGCCTGAAAAACTGAGAAATGGTATCTATTATTCTGGAAACATACTGTTAAACAAGCAGCTTTTATTACACGCCGGGCACTGAGGGTCATTCTTATAGCAAACTGTCATTTCCTATATCTATCATTTAATATAATAATGTTTATTATCGCAGACGGATGTTGTTACTATACTCTGTACAGATGAATATATTTAAGTCAAACGGAAAAGAGACCACATGTGTTTGACTTGGATTTGTCATGAACACTTGTGTTTCTTTTTTTTTTTTTTTTTTTCTCCACAAAGCCCGAGGTGCCCTTCATTGCGTACAAGTGTACAAATGTAAATATCCAAACGTACCAGTCTGTATCCTGAGGTTAAAACAGAGGGAAAGATGTGTACTATTTATGAAGACAAAAATTATTTTGTTAAATAGACTGAAAAAAAGTGGTATCCAGAAAAACAAATTGTGTGTGGTGATTCATTCCTGTTGTTTTGGTTTTGAAACAGGTCACTAATTATGATGCCTGGACACGCACACACACACACAAACCTATATTCACATACAGTACATACACACATATGAACAAACACGGACACAGACACACCTACACGCATGCATAGATACATACATGCTGTCATTGTTGTGTCCCAATTACTGGGGTGCCATGATTTTTTGCTCCTCATCTCATTCAGCACTGTGACCACCCCATTAAAAGGAATGTCAGGGGACTGGAGGCATATCTTCAATTAAGTTTTGTGTTTCTCTACCACCAGTTAAGGGTCGGTAAGAGGATGGGTTCGAGAAAGTTTGGGAAAGATCAAAGAGATCAGGGGTAGAAATGGTGCGAGGTGCTCCAGGTGTGTTCTTCGTCGCTGGACAGCTTGCTGAGGATGGGTCGCTGCTAGAGTGTGGCCACTGTCGGCACCTTCCACCCTTCGTTACGGCCAGCTCTCGAGATTCAGCCATCATTAAGATGCCAGCCTCTGCCTCGACTTTTACGCCTCCAGTTCCGGCACCCTCAGACTGCGATGGCCACATCAGCTCCTTCACTTCAAATTGCGGATTTGCCAACACCGCTGCCACAGATCGGCTTCTATACCTCACTTCCAGCATTCCCCAGCCGCTACCGGACTGCAGTTGGCTCCTTTGACCTTCACCACAGACTTGCTACCAGCTACCAGGAATTGCTGCCTTCCTTTCATACCCACATTATCGCACCTGCTGCAGACACAGCTCACCAGCCTCTTACTGTCATGCCCACTGGACACTGCTCCTGACCAACAAACTTTCTTCATCTTATTTCTGTTTCCCCTATTCCTAAGTCCCTGTCTCACCTTGAATTCTTCCTTTATTACTTAATAAAATGACTATTTTTGATAAAGACCTCGACTCGTGTTTGTGTGAGTGTGGTGTTCCCAGAGGCAAGCTCGTACACCAAGCATGGGGAAGTTGGGGGGGTGTTTTCTTTAGCTGTACCTAGTCACCTGAGATTATCCCACAAGACCAGTTCTGAGTGTGGATGCGAGTATTCAGACCAGTGCACTAAGCTCAAGAACCTAATCCTGGCTCACAAAGTTTTTTACAGTCGAAAAGCAAAAAAATTGCCCAATAAATAAGGTGCTCACACAGGCAAAACAAATGAACTGTTAACCGAGCTTAATAACTTTCCGAGCAGAGAGCCGCGGCGCACAGGGCTGGAACATCGAGAACAGTATTAAAGCAATTCCACAAGCACAAGGACTGGCATGTTGACGGAGTGAGCTGAAGTTGCCTGCTTTTGCAAAGTTGTAGAATGAGGTGTTAAAAGCGCAGCTGTTCCTCTCTCTCCCTCGTTCTCTCTCTCCATCATCCCACGGACTCGCGTCCTATTAATCAGACCCCTGAAACCTGGTGTGCAACACTAATTGCCTCCTCCACCTCCCTGCAAGGCGAGGGCCAAGAAATCGAACACAGCGCCCTGCAATCAATAGCAATTAGGAGCATCCTTGAGTAATCCCATTGAAAGCTCCGATTTGGGAGATGGCCAAAAACGACCTCTAAGTCTCAGAGCCAGAAATCATCTTGGTTTTTTGTTTTGTTTTTTTTCCTTTCCGCCCCACAAACAATCCTTAAATCTTCGGCAAAGCAAACTTATTTGTTTCTTTAGAGAGAAAGTGCCGACTCGGTGAGTAGAGAATTAATTACTTGAGTCTATCCCAGTTTAGCTCACTTGGGCTTGTTTCCCTAAATCAATCCACACAGCGATGCATTTTAGAGCAAGCTCATCCACCGAATGACTTATGGCACAAAGAGAGAATAATTTTTTTTTGTTGTTGTTAAAGAAATTAGTCAAGGAAAAAAAAAAAAAAAAAAGCACCAAGCCACGGTAAAGGTTAAGTAATTACGTCGTACATGGCCAAGGTCTTTTCATGGTTTTCATACAAGCTGTACACGAAACGCGATGTTCAAAGTGGGTCACGCAGCTCCAAACAATAGCTGAAGCAAACAATAGCTCGCTTCTATTTTCTCTGCTTTCAGAGAGTATAATTCATCCCACAAAAAGAACAGACACAATAGATCCCCAGAGCTGCTCAGCAATGTTTACCGCCGCATTCTGCAGAGCAAATCAAATTTCAACCACAAGGATATTTGTTTTTTTTTCTTCCCCACAGTGCTTGATAAGAATAAGGATGAGATTATATACTATTACACCACATAGTTGCTCTCATTGATCAGAAGACTTCCATTCACTTTCGCACTAGTTCCAATAATCGTCACAACTCGCACAGGAACATTTACGACTTGACTATGGTGAAGGAGATTTATTTAACATTTAAAGAAGGAGTCTCCAGTGTCAAAGCTTTGAATTATAACCTGAAAGTATGTTTTTAGACATTTTGTTTCTTTGGTCTTATTAACTTTAAGAGAGAAAAAACAACGTGTGATGTAAGAGGGATTAAAGGCATGCTGCTATTGGAAGACAACACATCTGGTCCATTACAAGTCTGAACATCTCTTTAGGTTCCATACTCTTGCAGGTCTGGAATTCTAATATTTCCAGGTGTATAAAAGGATCCTTTTTTATTATTATACAGTGGCTTGCAAAAGTATTCGGCCCCCTTGAACTTTTCCACATTTTGTCACATTACAGCCACAAACATGA
>JAQQZT010000036.1:30024637-30053169 GCA_030068275.1 Clarias platycephalus | reverse complement strand
ATAAAATTGATTCATGTTTGTGGCTGTAATGTGACAAAATGTGGAAAAGTTCAAGGGGGCCGAATACTTTTGCAAGCAACTGTATCTTAATTATATTATTATTTTAGAATTTCCCCAAGTCTGAAAAATTCATTAGTTTCTTTACTCCTCCAGGTCTTTAATCCTCTAATGTGTGGAAACTTCTTTAGATTTGGAGAGCACTTAAGATTGCCTACTTCTTCAGGTCTCAAAATCGCTTTAGATGTTTTTCTTCTCCAGGTTTAAAAATCCTCTTGGATTCCATACTTCTCAAGGTCTTGAATTCTCTTTAGATTCCGCTCTTCTTTAGGTTTGGAGATCACTTACAGTAGGATTCCAACTCTCTCCAGATCTAGACATCCCTTTGGATTCCACACTTCTTTAGGTCTAGAATTCTCTTTAGACTCTATGCTCTTCCATTTGATTCCATACTTCTGCAGGTTTCAAAACCCCTTTCTATTTCATACTTCTCCAGGTCTTTAATTCCTATTAGATTCCATAAATCTCCAGGTCGGAACCACATAAGATTCCATAATTATGAGGTACAGAAATATTACAATCACTTTAGATTCTGTTCTTTGACAAGGTTGCTGTGAAGGAATTTCCAGAAGGGCACAGAAAACCTCTCACGTACCCAGTAATCAATACTGAACCAAACGTGCCTGAAAACTGTTGGTGTTTTTGATCTAAACAGCTGGTCCTTGTGTTTGACCCCATCACCACTGCACTTACCTCAACTCAATCTCTCAAAACTGTTATGGCGTAAATTACTGTTATTTTCCTTCGCAGATACAGCTACGGTTCTCCTCCATCCAATCATCAGAAACCAGCAGCTTCTGCTTTTCTATATCACATACTGTAATTGTAAACTCTGTTCTGATGTTAAGTGTTTGTTTACAGTCACTCTGCTGTTAGGTTTCTACAAACTCAAAGATTATGAAATATATTCCAATTATCAAAGCAAACTTTAGAATTATTGGTGCTTTTTTTTAAGAGAAGAAAAAGGTTATGGAAAAAAAAAAGTGCTTTAACACTGCAGAAAAAATATGAAGCATAACCTTTTATAGGAGAAACGGAAAGAGGAAAAAAAAAAAGCTACTATAATTTCTATGGACTTAGGAACTAAAAACACAAGGTCTCCCATGTACACTACATAACACTGGGAAAAATCCTTTGCCACTTTATTATATTTAGAGTCACAGTAAATGATCAGATGGTTTCTTCCTTGCCGACATTTTTATAATAGCATTTAAAAATGAGGGAAACATGATTAGTACTAACTATATGAGTTGATAACTCTCTCAAAAATACATTTCTAAGTAAACAGAACAATTACGGGACTTGATCTGTTCTTTCCTTTTGATTTTAGTGTCTATTGAACTGTGATATAGATAGACTAGGCTATTAGGTTAAAGGAGGAACCACTTAGAGGGCTGAAGTTATGACGGAGTTGTTTCATTTGCAAAACCTACCAGTTCCAGGGTGTTTTATTCCTCCTATACCACAGCACGTAGCCAATAAGTGTCATTTATAACATTATATTGTTGCTTTACTATAGAAACCATCGCTTATTAGAACAAGTGCATTAATACAGTATGAACCTGCGATTGGGAATACAGCAGGAAACACTGTCCGTGCTGCTGTTACAGTGCATTCATTTTTACCTTAAACAGCACTGTGGTGTAACCTATAATGTAAGATCCCTGAGAGTAATTACCAGGAAATTAATTATTAAAGACGAATATAATTTAAGTAAGTAATACAGCGCTTCTCAGCTGAAACCATCTGGGATTTTTCCTGCAGAGGCAAACACGACCAAGTGAAACAGTAAAGTGAGAAAACATACAAACCTTGATTCTTCAATCAAGCGACACCACCGGGCAGCCTTAGTAAAATCTTATTTATTTTTTTTTTCCCCTGATTTTCTTCCTAAATTATTCGTGTCCAATTCCTCCCGGTCACTAGGGGGCTCCCACATTAAAGCTACTACTCCCACTCAGTCGGGAGGACCGAAGACTATCACGCGTTTCCTCCGAACCACGTGACGCCAGTCGACTCCGGATGATAGGGCGGGCACTTTACCACTGCGCCACTTCCGAGGCCAGTAAAATCTTTTTAAACGAATTATTATATATATATTTTATTTTCCAGTCACATGCTTAAGGCTTGAAATAATCACTTTATAAAGCGTATAGTTTATATAGATATTCTTATTTATGAAACCGGATACAGATACATTGATTCATGATTCATTTGCAGGAGCTTCTTTTGCTTTCTTCCTTTATTTTATTCATTCCTTCTTACATTTGGAAAGTCTATCTTTATTTATTTTGGAAAGGCTTTCTTTGTTTCGTTCTACCTTTTAGAAAAGCTGTTTCTTTTTGGGTACTGTAGGTTTCTTTCTTTCCTTCAGAAATGCTATATTAGTTTCTGTTTTTTTTTTTTGGAAAAGCTATCCATCTTCCTTTCTTTAGTTATTTCTGGAATGATAACTTTTCCTCTTTCTGAATGTTAGTCATTCATTCATTCTTTTTTTTTCTTTCAGAAAGACTTTTCCTCCTTTGCTTCATTTCCTTCCTTCTCTTAGAATGGTTATTTCTCTCTTTTTTTCTTTCAGAAAAGTTATCTATTTCTTTTTTGAAAAGGTTTTCCTTCTTTCCTGCTTTCGTAAAAGCCTGTTTTCCTATTTTTTATTTTATTTTATTGTTCAATTTAGATCAAATAAAACATCTACAATTCTCTTAGAGGTTTCCATCTTTCGTAAAAACTATCTTTTTGCTCTTTCTTCCTTCATTCTACCTTTGAAAAAGGCTTTCATTCATTCTGACTCAACACAAAAAATAAATAAATTGGTCTTCATGAAAATGCTGTCATGCTCGTGTGCATACAAGTCCATACAAGGAAACTCAGGATCAACGACAAACGTTAAAAATGTTGCCACATGTAAAAATTCTCTCAGATACTTATTACAAATGTTTAAATCATTTATTTATTTCCACATAAACGTAAGAATTGTTTTCCAATCTCAGACACATTTTATTAACAACAACTTCTATACGGCTTTATCCTGTATTCAGGGTCGCGAGGCTTAGGGCACGAGGCGGGGTACACCCTGGATTGGGTGCCAGTCCATCACAGAGGACACACATACACTCATTCACACACTACGGGCAATTTGGGAACGCCAATTAGCCCAACCTGCATATCTTTGGACTGTGGGAGGAAACCACTACACCACCAAACAAATGAAGACAAATAATACTCCGTTATTTTAGCCTCCACTAAGGAGGACGTTTCTGCTTTTTCCTTTTATGGAGCTATATGTGCGTGGCTAAATGAAAATCAGCTGAATCGTCCTGAAAACCCTTAGATTGGAGTAGATCAATCCGATGTAAATAAGCTAATTATTTTTATTAAAAAAAAATTTCAGCTTGGTCGATTAAAACATTTTCACGAGTGTTCGAAGCTCCATATACCCAGGAGCACAACGTGTGTTGTTTCGTTCAGACTGCTTTATCATAGCGAAAGTTATATTCTGAGCCTCTTTCGAGTGAATCACCCTGTACATACATACGTAGTATAGATTGATAAATGAGGTCCTATTAATCTTTTATAGGCATACCATTTTTTTTTTTTAATAATAAAAAAAAATAAATGCTCGGAATATTGTATGATACACAATACTGAGTAACGCAGAAAATCACAGTCGTGATGACTGATGATGATGATGTGATGCTTCATGCCATTATGATCATGATTTTCCTCCTGGCAGTCGGCTTTAGACGTATCGAAAGCTTAAACGCGTCAGAGCTCAGGCACAGGAAGCAGGCCAAAGGCCCGGATGCAATCCAGCAGCCACGACGACGGCGCTGACCACACTTTGCCCAGACGGACCGGCCCGGGTCTGCTCGAGCTCTGCGGGTCGTACAGGATGTAGTGGGTGCAGAACGCCTGGTCCGAATCCGGCTGAGCGTGATACGCCGCCGCCATCACCGTCTGGGTCACGTCGCTGTCGGCTTTGGGCTGCCGGCTGAGCAGCTGGCCTCCTCCCGCCCTCAGCAGCTGCACCAGCTCGTCTCTCGGAGGCTTGCGGAAAGAGCCGAGCAGGTAGAAGAAGCAGCCGTCGAAGAGAGGAGGAAGCTGGGAAGTGGAAATAAAGCAAATAACCGAATCAAAATAAACAAAATCAGCCGCACCGCTATCACCTGAATGCTTTCTTCTGCGGTTCTGCCTCAGGGCTGAAGAAGCGAGCAGAATGGAAGCGCAAAGAATGGAAGGTTGAACATCGGTCACTGCATTATTTTTCTCTTAAATGACTCTGCTCTTTTCCTTCTGACCCCATTCCCGTTCAACAAATGCCACACCAATCGTCTCCCTCTGGCCTCGATCCTCTTTTCACTCCAAATATGTTACAGGCTAGCAGAGCAGCGTGGGAGGGAAAGCGCTGAGGAATTACCTGGCCTATATTGTTTCTTTTATGAATTGTCTTTACCTCCTTTCTTTAGCAAACGCCATCTTTCCATCTTTTTTTCAAAAACAATTTTTTTACATGCTTCTTTCCTTCCTGCTTTTGATCTTCCTTTCTTTCTGTTAGAAACACTTTCCTTTTATTTCTATCTTTCTTTTGGAGTGTGTTCTTTGTTTTCTTACTTTCAGAAAGACTTCCCATATTTCATCCTTTCTTTTTTTCTTTTCTTTTTCTTTCTTTTGGAAAAGCTTTCTTCCTTTGTTTCTTTAAAAAAAAACACTTTATTTCATCCTTTTTTCCTTTTGAAAAAGCTCTCTTTCTTTCATTTGCTTTTTTTTCTTTTTTTTAGACAGACTTTAATTCTTTTTTTTTCTTCAGAAAGACTTATTTTATTAATTAATTCTGCTTTTCATTAAAAAAAGGATTTAATTTCTTTCTTTTGCAAAGGCTTTCTTTATGCATTTCTATCTTAATATTTGTATTCTTTATTTTCTTTTAAAAAGGTTTTCTTTCTTATAGCATTTATTATTAATTTTTTTTTCTATTGTTCAGAAAAGCTTTCATTCGAAAGAGAAAGGCTTTCTTTCTTTTATCCATTCATTTGTTCTCCAGGAAAACGATTTCTTTATTTTCTTTTTTCCTTTCTCTTATTCTTTCTTCTTAAAAGGCTTACTTCCTCCTTTCTTAAATTCTTTCAGAAAGTTCTCCTTCTTTCTATCAAAAATACAGCCTTCAGTTTATTTTTTGCTTTGAGTTTTTTTTTCTTTTTTTCCCCTCTGTGTTTCAGAACTATTTTTATTCTTTGTTGTTTTTTTTTCATTTGTTCAGAATGGCTTTCTTTTTTAAATTTTTTCTCCTGATGTTTTTTCTCTCTTTATTTACTTTCTTTGATTTATTCTTTATATTTATCTATCAGAAAAAGTAATTAAATTCTTATAAATCTAATTAACAAATAAATCTTATTTTCTTCATCCTTTCTGTCTTTAGACAGAAGTGTTCATTTATTCATTCATACTTTTTTCTTTCAAAAACACATTCGGTCATTTATTTCCCTTCCTGCAGAAAAGGCTTCGTTGTTTGCTTTCTGAAAGACTCTTCACATGGGGCGGAGATGGACTTACTTTAACATTTGACTTAATGTGAAAGTTCAAGCTCAGGATCAGGTCACGTTCGTTTATGTTAGCATCAGGCTAACCTGCTAACTGTGAGGAGAGCTGTACATGTACTTCTCCAGAGCAGCGCACTGTAGCATCAGTGTTACAGATTGACGCGGCTATGTCTAGATAAACCAACATACAAAGCTAATATTTAAATCTACGCGTGCGATGTTACTGCTGATGCTGAACGCGAGGTGGAGGTAAACGTCACGAGTCTTTGGATTTATTTTTTTTCCCACTCTAGTCGGAGGATAGCAATTACGAGTCGAGACCTTTAGTGGAATGCAGCGTAAGCACGTGCGCTAGCTGAAAGCCGCTGTGTCGCAACATGGCAAAGCCAGTAGTGCCATTAAAAATTTATAAAATATAAAATAAAATATTTTCTTTGAGTAGCTTTAAGGCGAATTAGGTGTTTATGTACAATGGTTACTGTAAATAAAACATGAATGAAAAATGAAACTGGGAAATCACTGTCTTAATCTCATCGTTTTGCCTGGATGCGCATGTCATTTCCACTTGTGTAAACACCAGCGAAATTATAATAATCAAATCAGCTCTAGACCGTCCTGGCCTCCGGGACGCTGCTTTCTCGTGTTCAACGTGTGGAAAATATTCCTTATTAGCTGAAATTCCACATGCACGAAATGTCACACTCTCAGTAAATACAGCGATGATCTAAAATCTCTCTCTCTCTCTCAAAATAAATAAATAAAAATAGTGCTCCTCTCGGGAGACGACACTTTCCTCCATAAGCATCATCCTCCCTCTAGAGAGGAGTGAAGCTTTCTAAAATGACCCGCGATCCAGCCACGGAGCAGCGGTAATAAACGCGGAGGCGTCTGGGGGGCAGGGGGGGTGTTTCGGGGGCAGGACGGAGACGCATCATGCTGACACGAGACGCCATTAAGGGAACAGGGACGGCGTGTGGTGGCATTATTATGGCTCTCTGCGGAGGCCCGCGCTTGTGTGAGCGTCACTCACCAGATTGACTCTGTTCACTCGAGCCCTCTGTGGACCCTCGGCCGCCTCGAACTCGCTCTCCTCTATCCGACGGCTCTGCTCCAGACACTCGGCCAGCCCTGAGACGGAGACACACGGGAGGGGGCTTGGTTATAAAGATGACATTAAATAAATAAATCAGGAAATTAAGGAAGTCTTTTTTCTAAAGAGGATTATGAGGAAAGAAAAAAAAAAAAATCAATTAACACTAAAACCACTGAATGATGATGCCATAGGAATATGTACCAGAAATAACTGCAAAATTTATTTCATGGGTAATATTATTCTTGTTTACGGCCTAAAAATGTGCCGATCTTTCTGCTGCAGCAGGTAATCCTTCGGTTAGAAGAATGCATGGAAAAATATAGAGACTATAAATGTTTATTTTTAGGCAAACGTATATATACTTTTTAACTTTTTAATACAGCATGGAGTGACTCTGTCTCCCTCTCTCCGAAACATTCTCTTGTTCATTCAAATCGTTCATTAGGACAATTTGTGTGCCGTGTTAAACGTGCAACAGCCGTAGTTTCGGACCAATATCTCAGTATCGAATCGATATAGGCTTCGTTATCGCGATGCGGACCCGAGGGGTAAATCTTAAACCTTTCCTTATCTCGAAGCCGCACCTGTAAAGCGCCACCGCCACAGACATACACATCTCTTATAAGATGGTGTTAAATCCTGCTATACGTTCTCATGAACAGCAGGAGAAGGCTTTCAACACAGACATAGGCAGCACTAAAATGCAGATAACTGGATCCTTTTCAAACAAGGACAAAGCAATGCTCTTCTACCTCTAGAGGCAGAGATATAATGCTTTATGGGGGGGAAAAGGGAAAAAAGCGCCAGGTTTCCATTTTCCGATTTCACGACCATATGCGGCAGCCGCTGAGACACATTTATTGTACAAGGCCAGTCAACAAAGGCAGCAGCTGCTAGTGCGGCTAGAGAAAATGGCCATTACCTGCTTTTTCCATCTGCTGTACTCGTTTACAACTAGCGGGTAGTGTTATACTCAGACAGCCTTGGTTGCACAACTCTCAAACAAGTTTCTAAAGAAATTTACACTTGCAGTGATGGAAATGGCGGCTTCTGTTCTGCTGGGGCAGTATAAAAACTGCTTTGCACTGGAATTTACAGACGATACCAACATCTTGCGTAACGGTGGCGTTAATGGAGCGACAGCCTTCATGTCGCTCTGCTACTCCACGTTACTTTTTCACCGCTGCGTGACTCCGCGTTACCTCGTTATTGCTTCATGACTCAGTCTTCGTCATCGCGGTGATCCCTCGTGATCATAACATGATTCTACATTACCTCGCCGCCATCACGTGACTCTCGCATTACCTCGCCGCCATCACGTGACTCTCGCATTACCTCGCCGCCATCACGTGACTCTCGCATTACCTCGCCGCCATCACGTGACTCTCGCATTACCATGCCCTCGTTACCTGACTCTCGCATTACCCAACTCTTACAATACCTTGCCGTCATTACGTGACTCTACATCAATCCCACCCCTCATTATGTGACTCTTACATTACCTCGCTATCATTTTGTGACCTTTACATTACCTCGACATCATTACATGACTATACATTAACAAGCTGCCATTATGTGACTCTACATTAACCCCGCCATCATTACATGACTCTTACATTACCTCACAGTCATTACGCGACTCTTACATTACCAGACTGTCTTTATTTGACTCCATATTAATTCAATTACATTCAATTTCAATTCAGTTTCATTTATATAGCGCTCTTACCAATGGTCATTATTGCACAGCAGCTTTACAGGTTAAAAAAAAAGGAAATTAATTTGAAATGTGTGAGGAAATGTGACTTTCTATAATAATTTTTAGATTGTCCATCATCGTCCCACATAATATTAACACACGTTATTCCATAACTCTATGTTACCTCATTACTATGTGACTGTGTATTACTTTGTTAAATTAAGCCTTTATTTGCCACATATTCAGTACTGCGCAGTCAAATTCTTTATTCTTCTCATATCTTAGAGAGTTAGGAATCTCGAGTTAAGAGTGCGGGACGATAATACAGGAGCCATGTAGCAGACGGAGGTTAGGACCTTTGCTTCAACCCAACAATGGCAACTTGGTGGAGTTGGGGCTTAAACCGCTGACGAGCCTTAACCCGCAGAACTACCTCTGCCCCGTACATATTATGATACATCACTATAATATACATGTGTTTTAATTGAAGGGGGGATTTGTTGGATTTTCCCTACAGTACAAGCATTCACAATGCGAGAACTCCTACGCAAGTTGCATAAAAGTCTGAAAGCATCAAACATTGCAGGTTGTGGTGAGAAGCTGCGTCTAATCGCTCTTTACGCTAATGAAAGAAATTCTCTTTGCACTAAGCACCTCGCTAAGGATGGCCACAAGTGCAAATGGCCTTCAAATGAAAATTAAATCTGCAAGGTAACCATGCGTCGCCAGCACGTCCCCCGCAATCTCTCAGCCTAATGGAAAGCCCTGTTCGAGACGAACACTCTGCATGCCTTCGTGGCTGTGCGACACTCAGTCATTAGCAAGATAGCAAATTCAGCCACAATAGGTGGGTTATCTCTATCTCCAATGCTGCAGAGTCTGTAGTGCAACTGCACACAATCATACTTCAGCACCACACACACACACACTCATACAAACAAACAAACACACACAGAGGCAGACAAAAATTGCTCCACAGTAGTCATCATAATTATGTTTTTTTTCCTGCCTCTTTAATTACAGCTTTCATTTCCAGAAACCCTGTCGGGCCGGAGACACTAACGCCTCATCTCTGGGTTAATCCGACTCTCTCAGGACATTAGGGCCAGCTCGTTAACCGAGCGGAAAGGATCCATTAGCATATCGGCTAATTAGATTCGCCACAATGAGGACTGTGTGTAAGTGTGTATGCAGATGACTCCAAAAGCCTGACATGCACAGTGCAAGTACCTCTGAGCAGTCACTCCCAATACAGATAGCGGATAATCACAAGAGTCCATGTGGTCACGATGCAGGACGATCAATCAAAACACATTTTACTATGCGCATATTTAGGCTGTAATATCGCGTCCCCGGACCCAGACCAGCATCTTGTTGAGCTGATGGAATTTTTCCAATTATGAGGTCGAGATTCAGTTCGATTATCTATACCGAGGTAAAGCTTTAATATTATTTTTCGATCCAGAGGTCAAGCCTAAAGTGGACTTTCTATAAGTATTGACCCTGTAGTTCTGCCTCAGATTGCTCTGGGTTAAAAGGACACAAATTGCATTTTATGACAAAAGATTGCATGGCTGTTTGCAAATCAGATCGTCTTTGTTGAAAAATCAAAAGGTAGGCTGATGACTTGATTTGAATTTCTGGTCGTTGCTATTTTCCATGTGATTTGATTCAACAGCACTTATGTTTATTGTCTGATCCGTCTCAAGCAGCTATTTTTCTTAGGGGTTTTGAAGTAAGAAAAACTACTGTAGTAAGAGTATGTAATAAATATTGAAAAGTTGTGTAACTTATTGTGTAACTCCATATTACCTCATGGTCATTAGGGGACTCTACATTACCTTGTCATCATTCCAAAATTTGACTTTATCTCATTATCTTTATTCAACTCCATGTTACCTCGTAAAAATCACTTAATGACAAGATAAGGTAAAAGCCACTTAATGACGACATTACCCCACCATCATTACAGAACTTGACATTACCTCCTCGTCATTACATGACTCGGCACTACCTCTTCACAGTCATTACGCGACTATTCGTAACATTTTTCAGACGCCCTTATCCAGAGCAACTTACATTTGTATTTCATTATACATGTGAGCAGGGTAACAGAACCCCTTTTGAAAATAATTAACTTTTCACTCAGCAGTGGGTATGTTCCAAAATCCTTATTAAACCGCTAATTAAGAAACCTGACCTTGACCCTTGTCAGCTGTCCAATTACAGGCCGATATCAAACCTCCTCTTTATCTCTACGATTCTGGAAAAGATAGTACCACAGCAACTATGTTCAAATCTACATAGGAATGGCATAAACGAACTGTATCAGTCAGGATGAAGGCCTCATCACAGCACAGAGACAGCACTTGTTAAAGTAGTAAATGACCTCCTATTGGACTCTGATCAGGGTTGCATCACTATACTTGTGTTACTCAACCTCAGTGCAGCTTTTGACACTATTGATCATCGTATTCTTCTTCACAGATTAGAAAATGTAGTAGGAATTAAGGGAATGTCCCTTAGTGGCTCAGATTCTATTTGACTGATCGTTATCAGTTTGTAGATTTAAATGGTGAATATTCTGCAGGTTCTAAAGTGAAGTTTGGTGTTCCACAGGGTTCAGCTTTAGGCCCACTGCTTTTTTCTCTTTTCATGCTCCCTCTGGGCATGGTATTAGTTTTCATTGTTATGCAGATGACACACACCAGCTTACTAAAGTTGAGCAATGTGTGCCGGACATAAGAGATTGGATGTTAATTAACTTCCTTCTGCTTAATCCTGACAAGACAGAAGTTCTAGTCATAGGACCACAAGCAGCTAGAAGTAACCTTTCTGATCACACTGTAACTTTAAATGGCCTTTCTGTTCCATCAAGAGCAACAGTGAAAGACCTCGGTGTGATTATAGATCCCAGCCTTTCATTTAAATACATATAGATCATATTACCAGGATAGCTAAGAAATATATTGTCACTAAACGATACAGAAAAACTAGGTTGGACTATTGTAACGTCTTACTGTCTGGTTGTTCAACTAGGTGTATAAACAAGCTTCAGTTAGTCCAGAATGCGAGTCCTCACTAGAACCAGAAGATACAAGCACATCACCCCTATCTTATCCACCCTGCATTTGCTCCCTGTGAAATTTCGCATCGACTTACTTTTTTACTTAAAATACTACTCTTGATGTATAAAGCATTAAATGGTCTCGCCATGCCTTCTTCGATCAAAGGATGCAGGCTGCTTGTCAGTACCACGCATTATGAAAACTACAGCAGAGCGCAGAGCCCCAAAGTTACGGAATAGTCTTCCAATTAATGTTCGGGACTCCGACACAGTCGCTGTCTTCTGTCACAGAAGCTGTCTTCCCCACTCTCATTAATCACTCAGGTTTGTTGACGGTGAAGTGATTGGTCGCTTTACATCTCAGGGAGCCCTCATGTCTGCGTTTCCTTCTGGCTCTCCCTTTTAGTTATGCGGTCATAGTTAGTCCTGCTGGAGTCCCTGCTTGCACTCTGCACTAAATATACATACATTCACATTATATATTGTGTGACTGTGACCATACATAACTGCCATCTCTCCTTCTCTTCTGCTCTCTCTACTCCCCTCTCTCTCTCTTTTTCCCCTCTACCTGTCTCTCTGCCGAGCTATACATGTCCCTCCTAAGCTGCCAATGATCCAGACCCCCTCTGCCCTCTGGAGCTGTCTGACTCGTCCTGGTGTCCTGCTTTTGGTTGGAGAGCTCATCGCATGGATGCCCCGTGTGATCTGCCTGGGATGCGTGTGGTGACTGGGGACAGTTCCACTTTTCCACGAAGATGGTCGTGTTCTCGGCTAATGCAGGACGTGTGACTTTAGTCGCTCGATAGTTCAGGACTGGAGTTTCCTACAGTCTACCTAAGCCTCCAATAACGAACTGGACTCAATTTTAACTTAAACACATCTCCTGTTATACTGAACTTCCAGTCTCACACAGTATGATGCAGATCAATCCCTGCTATCCGTTTCACCCAAATGAGGATGGGGTTCCCTGTTGAGTCTGGTTCCTCTCAAAGTTTCTTCCCATTACCATCTCAGAGAGTTTGTCCTTGCCGGCTTGCTCATCAGGGACAGTCTTATCATTTTGATTCATACATGTTCACATCTCATACAAATTTTTTTGATTGTGTAAAGCTGCTTTGCAACAATGTCAATTTGTTAAAAGCGGTATACAAATAAAATTGAATTTAATTGAAAATTGAACACCACCAGCTGTCTAATATATTTCCCACCAGTCTGTGTAAACTCTAGAAATTGTTGTGTGTAAGAAATCCCAGGAGATCAGCAGCTTTTGAAATATTACACTACAACAAATCACGCCAATGTCAAGTCTCTGAGATTATTAAAGATTTTTTAAATTCATTTTCAAGGATATAAAAATTTTCTTAAGCTCTTGTCCTTTAAGGAAGGTCGCAAGTCTGTGAAAGACGATTCCTGCTGAGGTGTCTCGAGGTGCCCACTGCAGTCGCTCTTGTGAACATTCAGCGAGTGGAACGCCTGATCTTTGAAAATCGACTAATAACTTGTCACTGACTTGCAGAAGAGATGCATCAGACACAGCATTGGTCAATAAAGATCCTTATCCTTAATGTGGGAGCCCCCTAGTGATGGTGAGGAATTGGATATGACTAAATTAGAGAAAATTGGGCAGAAAATCTCTCAGTCATGTTTGTTATGAAATAAAATTCAGTTCATTATATTCGCTGAAAAAAAATAAAGGATACGTCACTCTATACTGCACAATCCTGAGTCCTATATATGCATGTCTATTAAAAAAAAAAAACAGCAAAACAAAAAAATGGCTCAAATGCTGTGCTTTAACTACAGGAGTTCCTGGGAGGCCGGTGTTTCAGACGTGAAACAGGCAGTCTGATCACAGCCTGGGCGTACTGAGAACACTTTCTACCTTGATGGTGAAGTGCTGGGAGGAGTGCATTAGTGTAGCAGTGGATTATATAGAGAAATAAAGAGCGTCCCTTGTGTGTGAGACATGAAAGCGCTTCATAGTGAACGAAAATTGTAAACATCGACACGCTCTGTAGTTTACTCTGTGCTTTTATTATTGACCTGTCTGACACAACATGTGGAAAATACCAAACATATCACACACTATGCACACCGTGTCTCTCCATCTTGTTTACTATTAAAGACAGACAGAGAGAAGCGATAGATAGAGAAGAAAAGAGAGAGATACTGTATAGAAGCCAATCAGAGCCGTTGTGTAGGACGGTACAGACTGTAATTTGTAAAGTGCGTCTCTGAGGCGCAGCAGAGATGTGAATCAGTCATCAGTTTTAATAAATAAATGAATTATTCGCTGCTCTCTGAAAAGCCTGCTGCTGTTTAATGCACGTTTTTCGACTTTTAATTTAATACGTCTGATTTAACGAGCAAGCACTCAGCAGGACGCATGGAGGAAGAGAGTTTGTTTATCAGCACATCACTCTCGAGGTAACGCAGCACTTTTCATACACTTACCTGCTCTTAAAAATATCTGGAACACCATGCATCAGAAAGAAGTGTGAAAATAAAGCCTCTGTTCTCTTTTTTTTTTCACTTTTTACCAGTCGGCCGGAGTGAAAGGGGATCGTTTCCTGAGAAGATAATCTTTTTTGAAGAGCTGTTCTTTCATACATTAGAGGAACAACAACTACGCCACCTGTGCGACCGGATAGGATGTCCAAAAAAAAAAAAAAAAAAGAGAGAAAAAAAGTTTTGTCCTCGGGTAACAAATCCCGCGACTGCTGAAATTCCAATTCAGCGCTAAGAGCTAACGGGCACGACAGGTCCAAATGAGAAAATATAGCGAGACTGAAAGCATTATTCAACAGGAGGGAAAAACATGACTCTTATTAAGCGGAAAATTGTTCCACAGAGCCGCTGTGATTTATAGGACACTAAAGGACATCAAGGTCCACAGTGAACCTGTTACGTCCATGGATGTGTTTCGGCTTCTTGCCTCGCTCTCCCTCTCTCTCTTTTATAGTAAACATGACTGAGAGACTGTGTGTGGTCTGCTTGGTATTTTGCTCACACTCTGGTGGGCAGTGCAATAATAAATCCACAGAGTGTACATGTTTACAATCTTCTTTCAGTATAAAGCACTTTCATAATTCTCTTTAGAAGGGTTTAAATATATTTACTAGAGAGGAGAATCTCTAGACCTAGAGAGCACCAGATACGATATGATCACGATACCTAGGCTCCGATTAGATTGGATTTCTATTCTGTAATCATCACAGATTAAAAAAAGATCACAACTTCAAAATTGTGTTTTTTTTCCTACAATTCTAAACAAAATTGGCAAATAATTTGCTCCAACCACGCTGTGCTATGCTATGTGTGAATAGTTTACCTACCACCTGTAGGATTATAGAGGAATTGCAACATTTTACCACCTTGAATGCAAACAAATATAAATTTTAAATTAAAAACAAATCCAATTTATGAACGTGCTCCCGGAACGGAACTTGTTCGTAAGTCGGGGATTATCTGTTATTTGTTAGATAGATGGGACTATTGCTGAAAAGTTGGAAAAAAAAAAAAAAAAAAAAAAAAAGTGTGGTATTTTGACAATACTACTCAACATTCAAATCAACACTGCTAATTTGAATTTTTTTTTAACAATTGATTTGACCCCTTAATCAAATGTTGGTGAAATGAATACTAAGTAGCATGTTTCAAAACCCTGGTCACATGGTTTAGGTCACACATTTAGGGGTGAGGTAGCACGGCGAGGGAATGGAAAAATGTTGAAAGGTCCTGGGTTTAAGAGGACAGTGACGGATTCACAGATTTCTTTAAGACCTTATTTTTTGGTGTGAAAAATATTGTATGGATTTTGCAAGTTTCAGAAGTTGTACAATCCAGATTTGAATTCATACAAGGTAAAAATGACAACAGAGGAGACTTCAGTGGGATATTATTTGGGTGCAAACTAAAAGATTAAAGTAAAAACAGAAAGATGTTGGGATTACTAATCTGGTCTTACATGTGAATTTTAGGACCCAGCAGCCGTTGAGGATTCCCTGAAGGACGGTGAGAGTGGAGGGCAAGGGACCATCCGGCACTACCACATGTGTGACTAGAGAGAGAGAGAGAGAGAGAGAGAGAGACAGAAGTAGACAGACAGAGAGAATCACCATTAGAAATAATCTTACAAAATGGAGTGCTGTTGTAATGAATATCAGCATGGTTGTTTTCATCTCTCGTGTGATATTGCTTTTACACAACAGTCCTTAGTTATTATCAACAGATTATGATTTGTTTGTTTATTTAACCAGTTATTTTGCTCCGGCATCACATATACGTCCGCGACTGGCGGAACTAACTAACCGCGAATGACGGAAAGTAGTTTTAAATTCTTATCGATACTATGAACCTAAAAAGTCAGGAGAATACACAGCTCTGAGAAACTTAACGAAAGAACTTTATGCAGTATGCGGCAAAATATACAGTACTGAAACTCGTGCATCTCGAACACATTTGTCAACAGGGCATAGCTCCAGAAGCACGTGTTCCCAGTAGTAAGAAGGAAGTTGTTTTGTACAATTGTTGTTGGAAATTGGTCTCTCGATGGAGGAAAAAGTATTCATAGTTGAGTATTATTTCCGCTCATATGTAACGCTCGGATCTTATGTTTGAGCTAATTACATAAAATCGGGGTCTTAAATCTAAATAACGGCTAATAATATTTACTTCCGGTATTGCGCAACCTTCGCGGAGCAATGAAAGACGCACGACAACAACAACTTCCAAACCAAACCAAAGTGTATTAAAGTGAAATAAAGTTATATACAAACAAACAAATAAGGTGCACCAACCAAACAATATATACAAAATATATACAACTATAAACAATGTCAGTAATGTATGCGTGTGTGTGCGTGCGTATATATGAATGTCCAAGTCCGTGTTATTGTGAGTGTATGAAATGGTGAACGGGAGAGATGGCTCGATCTCACCGGTAAAAGATGTTAAGTCCGGGAGCACGAGAAACGGAATGAGAGGGGTATAGTTGAAGTCCAGGAAAAGAATAATCCACTGGTTACCACAAACTAGCTCACTCTCTCTTTCAAAAAGCAGAAAGACCACAACTGTAAAGATCCGCCAAGAACTGTGCCTGCGTTACGAGTGCAAATCGTCTCCTTTTGCAGGAATCTGGAGCGACCTTT
Organism: Clarias platycephalus; assembly: GCA_030068275.1. Lineage (NCBI taxonomy): Eukaryota > Metazoa > Chordata > Actinopteri > Siluriformes > Clariidae > Clarias > Clarias platycephalus. Next base: position 30,036,566 of record JAQQZT010000036.1, on the reverse strand, counting down.
GTTTCGTGGGGAGAATCTGCATGATGACATGAACACTGTCTACGGTGAACACACACTTCGAACACTCACATTACGCATACCGCGGGTAAATTAACAAGCTAATAGTGTGCATGTTAGTTTATTTCAGGAGAAGGGAGCAACTATCGCAACAGATAGTTATGATCGAGAAATCTGTTTGGATTACTCTGTTCACAGTGAACGTACGCTACAAGCTTAACTACCTTCTAACACGAAGCTGAATCCCAGATCGAACTCTATGTGGTGCCCTTGATCAGGGGTTAGTGTGTATGATAAAGGATTGTACACCCTACATAGCGCACTAGAGTTCTATTTAACGCTATCAGGGATTCAACCTCGCAACTCAGACGTTGGCTGATGTTCTACAGCAGAATAAGTGGAAATACAATATGGTTTATTCAGGAGAAATAAACTCAGGTGACATCAAGGTGATATTGTTTGTCTTTTCATTTCAGTACTGTAAATTTTGGTGCATATTGTATTTCCACTTATTCTGCTGTAGAACATCAGCCAACGTCTGAGTTGCGAGGTTGAATCCCTAATAGCGTTAAAACTCAGAAGCATGACTACCGCTAAGGCACTCGGTGGCTCCCTGAACGTGCTCACCCCATCATCCAGAGGGAGATCGCTAGTTCCATTCCCAGGTGCTGCTTTAGCCTCCCATATCCGGGGGCCGGAGAGATCTAATTGGCCGAGCTCTCTCCGAGGGGTGAGATGGGAGTCACTCTAGCATCATATCAATCGCGGCTTTACAGCCAATCATGGGCGTCTGTGAGCTTACACAAGCGGAAGGGGTGGATAGCGCTGTCCTCTCAGTGTTTTATGCTGTTCCCAACAATGCATGAACAAGCAGTTTGAAAAAGATCACATGGCGTCGGCCCTCCCTGACTGGTAGTAGTGGCCTTGAGTCCCCTAGTGACGAGTTGGAATTGGATACGACTAAATTAGGGAGAAAAGGGAATAGGAGGGGCTACAGTACGTCCTGGGACAAGTGAGATCATTGTCTATGTATATTTTCATAATGATTTCTTATTGTAATAGTTTCATAGCACAATCTAACAATAACACGTCATAAGAGCTTAATGATGCTTCCATAGATTTGTCCTAGTGAGCGAGAACTCCTCACATAGTACATCATACAGAGCTTTAGATGTGGACAAAGCTATCAGGCATCGGTTGCGAACACACCTGCTATAACCTGCATATTGAGGTCTCGTGAAACAGGGACCAAGATCATGTGATCTGAATATTTTGACAGTCCCGTAACACCCCGAGAGTTCCCGTGAGTTCATCATTCATACATTAAGGGGGAAAAAAAAAAAAAAAAAAAAAAAAAAAGAGACTGGTTTTTATTAATCTCACCTTGGAGCAGATCTACAGTTCCAGAGCATCCTCTTAGTAAAAATTATTTAAAAATGTCACTAAAAATTAGCAACTAATTTACATATCAGGAGTAAACACGGTGAAGTGCAGCACCCAGCGTGACAGCTATTAATTAAAAATCAAAAAAAATTTTCCCCCCACACCGCTTCCTGACTAACAAAGACATGCGCTCGCTAATTATTAAAAGTGTTTCATTATTTCTTAAAGCACGAACGTCTGGAAGTTCAAAGATAATTTTTTTAAGGAACATACCATCGAGAAACAGACAGAATGGAAGCATAAAAGGGACGCCATAGTTTTTTTAGTTTTTTTTTTTTTTTTTTTTAAAGGCAAACACATATTTTGTCCTTGTTCAACACTACAACACTAATGAGAAACTTCGGCTATTTTAATTCCGACGCTGTCTGAAAGTCTAAAGCTCTCGGATGATCGCTTTTTGGGGTTTCATCGAATGCTGTAAATTTCACAGCTGTGCGAAATCTCCTGAGAGGAACATCATAAGAGCGCGGTGTATAAGAGGAACGTTTGTAATTATCCTCGTGATGCTAAAAGTGGATAGCTTACAGCAAAAAAGGAGAGGATTACCAAGTTACACTTAAAAATATACCATTTCCTTTAACAGCTAAAGCAGAACAAATTTTAACTAAATTAAACCTGACAGAGAGCTCTTACACCACAGTAATATAACGATCTTTACAATTTGTTTAAATACATTAAAAGCACAACATGTCAAACTTCAGTTTGGAGTCGTACCTGCGCTGGAGAAAGTCTGGACTCGCTTTCCTCCCAGGACTCGTGCTGCATTGGTCAGCTGGTTCTGCTGATCTGTTGTCAGTTTAGTACCGATCAGAGTGACTTGGACATCCTTCTTCATCAGCGCTGGAGACTAAAGCACGACAATAGACATACACAGCATGATGCACAAAAACAGTATTTAATAAGGATGGGGAATCACCAGCATCATCTGATACGATATTATCATGATACCATTTCAGGAGCACGTTCGTAAGTCGGATTTGTTCTTAAGTCTGACAAAGTGAGACTTATACGCCTTTGACACGAATATACAATGTCACAATACAATGACGTACCAATCCACTTGACTACATCTCTTAAACCTCTTCCCACACTGCCATCATGTGGCCAAAAACCATAACCGCGCCTAAGGAAACGAATCTCAATCATCATCAAATGTAGCAGTGTTGTCTCTGCACCTTTAAATCGCGAGGGGAAGCCCGGATGCCATTCTGTCTCAGAGCTGTTTTCCACTGTATTGGACTGTGAACTTTGTTTTGTTGAGGTTTTTCGGAAATTAGGATTATTCACCACCAGGACAGATTTACAGGACAGACATTTTCCATCATCGTGCTCCCGGACTTATTCATTGAAACTGGTCAGGCCGACTCATTTTTCCCCCGCACCCCCCCACACACATACAATTTTTAGACTGTAGACATCTTATACATTCAGTTACACGATAAAAGCATTGTATACAATTGTTAATATTGGTATTTTGGGCACTGCAGTGTGTATTTTTTGTACAATACACTTGTGATTTGTTCCCGCGGTCCATTCGTATCTGCGGAAACTTGTAACTTGAATGTTCCTAAGTCGGGGACTACCTGTATACCTCTAATTTTATATAATTATATTTTATTACAATTCTAAACAAACTTTGCAAAAAAATTGCTCCTGCGGCACAGAATGCTGTTATTTGTGAACAGTTTACCATGTACCATCTGCAGAATTGTAGAGGAACAGCATCTTATCACGTAAAATGTAATATACAGTATAAACTTTAGAATCAATGTTTTCCCCCAGAGAGGGTATTCGAGGTGTTTACATTTAGCCATGCCCACAAACTCCATAAAAGGGAGAGCTGAATAAGAGCTGAAAATGGCTCAATGTTGAAAGAGCACCTCCTGAAAGTGCAGGAGCTCCAATAATGCAGCTCAGTCAAAGCAGGTAATCAAGTAACAAACACACAGTAACTCTTCCTCTGTCTGATTAGTTTTCATTTAGGACCAAATATCTTTAAAGTAATTAATATGAAGCTTATGATTAAATAAATGTGTGTTTGGAATAAAAAAGCAATTTAAACTCGTCGCAGCAACTTCTTAGAAAATGAAAATTCTTCCATAGAAATCTAAATTAAACGGTTTAAAGCAGGGTATGTATGTGTGCGCGCGCGCGCGCGTGCATGTGTCTGTACCTTTGAAAGGTTTGCTGGAGAGCTCACAGGAGTGGTAACCGCTTGATGTGCCTCTGGGACCAATGTTAGGACCTCTCGCATTTCTGGAGTCGCAGCATAATCAACAGGACGAAGGCCAAATATATTCCTATAACACAATTGTACTTTATTGAGTACAATTTGTATTTTAGAACTATAAAGAAAAAGAAAGTACACCCAACTTCAACAAAGAAACAAAGAATCTTGTGTGACTTTTTTTGGGGGAAAAAAAACTTTAAGCTAAGTGATTCCTATATCTCTGGTGCGCGCTGCTTGACACTGCACAAGTGAAAAAATTACTTCTACCAATTTTTTAATCGATTAGTCAGTGCAGCCCTAGTAATAATTCCACCTAATCTGCGGCTGCATATCACACGCAGTATATTAGAACAGCACTTAATAAATCAGTATGCACATGTGTGTAAACGGCTAATGAGAGGAGCGTACAGATCCGTGACCGGCGATGTGGGTCCCTTGGGGGGTAAGGGGGGGGCATTTTAAACCAAGCAGGACTCATCGGAGGACTGAAAGAGACAGAATGCTGTTTGCTCAGATTAAGCGTCAATATGCAAATAAACACCTGGGGGACAATTAACGGGTCCACTGGTCCGTGAAATATTTCATTTGGATTCATGAGCCAGTGGGGTTTTCCCTTCTCGAACTCGAGGAACGCCGAACACGCGGCGTGAGAAACGTGTCACTGATACCAGGGCGATAGAAAGGAATTCGGATAAACGACGACCGCCGCTCAAGTGTATAAGAGAATAAGAGGAAGGTTGAGAGAAGTGACCCGGAGTACAGTGTCTGCTCTATTCAATCATCAGGAATAGCGTCCCCTCTAGTGACCCACGCTGGAGATAGTGTTGTTTTTCCGATCTCGAGAGAGTTCAATACTGAAAACTAAGTTAGAACTTAATTGTTCCAATTGTTCAATTATCAAACAAAAATCTCACACACACACTACGCATCAATGCAGATTATCCTCCTATTCCATCCATCCTATTACACTTCTACGGATGAGATAGACCTGATATTTATATGAAGACAAAAAAAAATTTAATGCTCGGTTAATGTGTGTGTGCACATGTGTCTATCTTTGTTTCTCTTTTCCTGACACTTTTTTATTTATTTTTTTTATGATGAGCACAAAGTAGTTCTCTAAACACACACACTCTGCTGTAGTTTCAGCGGCATGGATCTGCTCAGCAAGCTGTAAGGATTACTGCTGGAACTGCAGAATGGACACACACACACACACACAGTGCAGATCGGTGAAGCCTTCCTGAGCTGGATTCACGTAGTCTTATTTGTTTAAGACACATCACAACACACACACTGCTTCAGTGTGAGCAACATGGATCAACTCAACGAGCAGTGAGGATTACTGTTGGGCCTACTTAATAGACACACACACACCATTACAGGCCTGCCTATGGTTAGACCTGACTGACTCTCTTTTTCCAACAGTCTCTCTCTTTTGTGTGTGTGTGTGTGTGTGTGTGTGTGTGTGTGTGTGCACGCATGTACTTGTATGCTCTCAAAGAAGAATAAAAGAATAATAAGATTGTTCCTGGCGGTAGTGGACTGGCTTTGTTCAGGACCGTGTCGGCGTCCCCACTGTGGACTATCAGGACACAATAGAGACAGGAACGATCCGAGTGACCTACATAAAGCGAGCAGGATTCTCAGATAGAGAACGAGAGAGAGAGAGAGAGACTTTGTTCCTATAATGAAGATGTGTATTCTATGTCTATATTCTCCGTCCCACTTCAGGAAGTAAACTGGACAGAAACATAAACTCTTAAATATAATTAATTTCCTCAAAAAAATTTTTAAACATTCTATTGTAACTTTTGCAAATCGGTAAATATGTAGATTTATACATTGAATCCCAAATTGTTTTTTTTTTATTCTATCTTCAGTTTAATTGTATTCTTCTAGTGCAATTTTTCCTTTTATTGTAGTGAAATGTTTCAGTCCTTTTCAGTCCATTTCAGATCACAGACAGTCGTATAAGCGTATCACACTGTGTATGGTCGTGTACGTGATTATACGTCAGCGTTGTTACCATTTACTGCAAAGTTAATAAAGGGATTAAATCATCCAAATGCTAGATTAACCCTAAAAATAATTATTAGATTAATCTAAAAAAAAAAAAAAATTATAAAATAAAACTTTGTGCAGGTGGACGCACAGCTGATGGATCTTGGGCGTGTGTGCTTACAGTACAGTAGTCGAGGCGCCGTGCTCCAGCAGCAGCCTGGCTACAGCGGCGTGGCCGTTCCTCACAGCGTCGTGTAGAGGAGAGTCGTTCTCATAGCCGGGTGTGTTAATCAGCGCCCCCTGCTGGAGCAGCACCTCCACCACACCCACATGGCCCAGGTTACACGCCTCATGCTAAGGAAGGGGAAAGAATTTAATTCAGAACAACCACATACTGTATTTCATACAAGGTTCCTTATAATATCTCTAGGAGAACTCGTTAGCATCCGCGAACACGTAAAGTAGATATACAGAAGCTACATCTATGTAAACGCCGATTCGGTCACTGGCAAGCGTCACATTCTCCTCCTGTGGTTTTGCCGTTAGCCCTCAATGCGTGTGGTCTTTGGAGGATTGACACAATGACATATCGTGAATGAAATGAAGAACAAAACTCCATGTCATGTCTGAAAGATCAGATACAAGTGTATCTGAGCTATTTGCTATTAAACTCAGATTAAACGCATCATTTACAGCAAACCCCCGGGGCGAGATCCAGATCGAGTTCCCAGAGCTACGATGTTTATTTCAGCTTCAATCACACGGCAAAAAAATTAAATAAAATAATAATAATAATTTAAAAAAAGACCGCATGAGCCGAGACGAGTTTCAATCAAAATTCAGAACGTAAAATCAAAAACTAACGATGTGTGGAAATTCCAGCTCTAGCAGATCCTGAACCCACGCTAAACTACTTAATATACAACAGTTAGTTCTGTCCGAATAACCTAATAATCTGATTGGACGAGAGGCGTTCGGTAACACCACTGGGACGATTAACTAAAAACTATGTTTTTTACGATCCGAGTGACCTACTGAATGCGAGCGGAATGCTGAGAGAGACAGAGAGAGAGAAAGAAAAAACAAGAGAGACAGTGCACACAAGAGAGAAAGAGAGAAAATATTTTAATGAATAAAAAAAAAATGCTATTTATAATGTAATTAAGGTTTTATAATTGCTTTGGCAAAAATGTAATATTTTTGTTAACATTCTTGCCAATAAAGCTCTTCTGGACTGAAAGAATTTGAGAGAAAATGTATGAGAGACAACAAGAGAAAGAGAAAGAAAAAAAAAAAAGAAAAAGCAAGGGAAAGAGAGAAGAGAGAGAGAGAAAAACAGGAGAGAAAGAAATAAAGAGAGAATACGAGAGAGAGACTTCCTTCCTATACTGAAGCTGTAATATTTAATACCCGTGTGTGGAACAAGTGATTGTACTCCCTACATAGTGCACTAGCTTTATATTTAACATTATTTGGGACGCAACCTCGGAACCCGGAAATGATACTTTTATAACCATTATACTTTTAACCATTATACATGGTTTATTCTCCTCACATTTTGGCTACACAGTACCAAATACCGTCAGTCGCCAGCTCCACCAGTCGGGGTTAGTTTGTTCCGTCAGTGTTGGAAGGATGTGTGGGGACGGAGCAAAATAACAAATCATAATATGTTAATAATAAATATTACACGAGATCTAGTGCCGTTGTGCTGAATATCAGTGTGCTATAATATTGTAAGTGTAGTTGTAGAACAGGAGACGTGTTCCTGTTAACATCACAAGTCCACTTTGTTGTGGTTACAAGCTGTTCACTGATGGAGTACAAATCTGTTCATGGGACTGCGGTTACAAGTCATCACAAAAAAACTGTTTCTATCAAAAACATAGTCCAGAAGATATCCTCATGAATATCACATGGAACTGTCTTCAGTTATAACATCTTGTTAGCAGATCACACAGAGCCATTTTCCTTTAACGATGATTATTCCAACCAGAAGTAGGGCATCAGGATGAATTAGGCAGGGTCACTCCATGGTATCTCAGGAGCTCCATGTGTAGCTCACCTTTCAACAAGCATGAACAACCGCCTTCACGTCTCTGTACAACTTAAATTACATTTAAGTTCTGACTGATTGACCAACAGTAAAATACACATTGCTATTGGACAGACACAGAGACAAGTCTATTGCATCTTGCTAGATTTATCTTTCATAGAGTTACTAACCTAGTGGTAGGCGGTGGTAGTGGTAGGAAGCACTGATTGGAGGTCCACTGGGGCAGGTATCAAGCTGCCCCACGCTCATAGGAGGAGCAATGAACAGGCAATTTATTAGCAGGGTTGCCAAAACAGGCTATTATATAATCAGCTGGTGAGAACTGAAAAGTACTGACAAAATATTAGATTTATACCATTTCTAAATGGGACTTTTGATTTTTTTTTTTGTGCAAAATAACAGAACACAGTTATAAGAGTAAAAACTTTCTTTATGTCTCTATATAATCCCCTGCTACACTGATGCACTCATCCCAGAGTTTCACTAGTGCTTGGATACCATCAAGGTAGAAAGTTCTCAGTATGCTGGAGTCATGATCGGACTTCCTGTCTGATTCACGTCTGAAAGAGTTATCACCGTAATGTGCTGCAAGTGTCAATCGGTTTTACGCCTTCATTCACGAGTCCCAGTTTGACGTGAACGCTCCTCATATTTGTAAAGGCTGATTATAACTGGGATTATTTCGGTACACCAGAAATGCACTCGCGCCCCAGACGCCTTGTTTTCCCAAAGCAGTTGTTTCAGGTCTAGTGTACATTTTCTCTGCAATCTGGCAACCCTGCCTGCTGTACTCAAGGAATTTAACGCAATAGATTCCATTAAACTTAGTCGATAAGTTAAGACGAGTGTGATAACTTCTTGACTTTCTTTATTTTGTCGTTCTGAACATCGTCCTGCCTCAGCAAAACAAAAAAAGGCCCCAGTCACGAGGTGCTGTTGCAGGACCCTGTCACAACCCGAACCATGAGATTAAACCGTCTGTGTCCTCATAAAAAAATGAATAAATAACATAAAATAAAATAAAACGCAGATGTTTGTGCAGTCAGTGCTTTTCCTCGGCACGTTTCACAGAATCAGCGAGTAGTTCTGTTTACGGCAGACAAACAAGCGCAAGTGTGTGTGCGTGTGAGTGTGTGTGCGCAAGCTCCTCGGCGTATCCATTAACTCAGAAAACTGTGTTGTGGTGACATTTTGATAACACGCACGGAGCAGACGGCAGAGACGACGGTGTCAGCACGTTTGTGTAACGGCACACAGAAAAGTAAAAACACACATGAATTATGCATGACATCGTCAACAAATCAATATTGCAGGGTGGAGACGGAACAATGAGAAGCTGAGAGAGAGAGGGAACCGACCAGTGGGGTCCAGCCGGCGTGATCCTTCAGGTTGGGGTCGGCTCCTTGCTCCAGGAGAGCTTTGGTCGTCTCCACGTCACCCTTTAAACATCATAAATTAATTAATTGAGATAATTTACATACAAAACACAACATTTATCATTTTTCTCCTAGATCATGCAAAGCTACAAGCTCTAGTGCACACCAAAAGTACGACAGTTGAAAACCGCAGACCTTAATCGCGGCGAGGTGCAGCGGCGTCTCTCCTTTATGGTTCCTCTTCATGTACGCGGGGGTTGTCTGGGTCCTCCCAGTGGCAGGAGAGCTCCCTGGGCTTCCCTTGTCTTTCCTTTCCTCTACAGATCTTCGTCTGGAGATGTCTGGAGACTGACCTGAGCTCCTTTTTCTCACCTTCCGTCCTGGAGACGATCTGGGACGCTTCGGGGTGCTTTGTGGGCTTTCGTCACTTTGTGGCGTGGAACTTTTTGGTGAAGAACGGAGATGCTCTTGATCGAGCGTCTTCTCAACGCCGTCCTTCAAGATGCTCCTCGTCCTGGTTGGACTGAGGACTCGTTGCTCTGGCTGAGGAACCTCGTCTGTCTGATCGGCATTACAACGGAAGGACACCTTTTTCCCGCTCCTCGTCTCGTTCTGCTTCGCCGGATCGTCCTCGTCCTCTATTTGATCATCTTTCCCGACTCCCCATTGCTGGTTCACGGCCTCCAGCCTCATCTTCTTTTGCTTACTGGGAATCCTGGAGCTTCGCACCTGCTTCCTGACGACGCGCTTTCGTTTGGTCTTTTTCCTCTTCCGTTCTGCGCCTCCAGTCGACCCGGGAGGTGTGGAGGAGCCTGAATCCTGGGAGGAGGAGGTGAAGTTGAAGACGGACAACACGTTGGAGTCAGGCCGTGGTCGCGTTGGCGGATCAGCGTCCGCTTGGTTGTCCACTCGACAGCGCACTTTACGGCTTTTCGGGCTGAACCAGATCTTGAAGTTCTTCTTCTTGGTGGGGAGAGCCGGGTCGCTCGAGGCCGCTGAAGAATCAGCAGGTGGCGCTGAAAATGACGTCAATCGATCGGTTAGAAGATGATGTTCATGGAAGATGTCTCCAGTGTCAGAGGTTACAGGTGGAAATTTAAGTTCAACCCTTTCATGTACGATCGTGGATAATTTTTTTTTTTTTTTCCACCACATCACGACATTTTGGTTTGGGAGGAGCCTCATTTAAATGTTTTTTTTTTGTTTTGTTTTTTTTAGATGTAACATTTTGCACGGCAACTTCAATAACGTTTTTTTTATCTCATTAAAAAAAAAAAGCACAAGAAAACACCCGCAAACCCTTGATATGACAAACAAAATGGCCGTATTAGCACAGATTAACAGTGTTAGATGAAGAATTAGAGAAGAGAAGTGTATAATGAACATTATAGCTAATATCTAGCTCTTAAACATCCTGGCTGGATTTAATTCACTGTCCTGTCCATCTCTGAGCAGAGCTACGAGCTAAAGACCACCGTGACTAATTGCATCATATAATTATAGTCATTAGCAGAGCTGAATTTCAGCCAGATATTTGCTTTTTTTTTTTTTTTCCCCCACCGCTTAATATTTATGAGTTAATATTCAGCAGGAGCGCTGAGGCCGGGACAGATGGAGGAGTTAACGTTCCCATAGATTGTTGATTCTAAAAAAAAAAAAAAAGATTTTAAATGGCCGTGTTACTTTAGCAAGCTGCTCTGCTCGGTGCTGTGTGGTGTGTGTGTGATGTGTGACGTATAGTAGTGTGTGATGCATGTTTCACCTGAGCACTCAGAGGGACAGATTACAGACTCTAGCTGCAGGAAGAGCTGCGTTATGTTACTGATCTGTCTGTTGATTTGGACGTCTTTCACCCAGGAGGGACTGAGACACACACTGCAGCCGTCGCCCACACTAGGACCTGCACACGACCTGGAGCAACACACCAACACACATACACGCATATTTATATAATTGCAACATGGTTTATTGTAACACTGTGCGAGGTTGCTTGTTTAAATAGATTTTATCAATTGTGCAATTTAATCGATCTTTTGTGATTCACACAGTTAAAATTAATTTGAAAGACAGAAGAGAAAAGAGTAATTCATGCAAATTTTAAGAGAGTGAGACAGGCAGGCAGACAGACAGACTGTAAGACAGTAGGTCAGACAGACAGTGAAACAGGCAATAAAATAGGCAGTCAGGTAGACAGACAGATATTACATCAGACAGACAATCAGACAGAAACAGAAATAGAAAGTCAGTCAGTATCAGACAGTAAGTCAGTCAGAAAGACAGACAGATATACGAAGTCAGACAGTAAGTTAGTGAGACAGACAGTTAAAGAGGCAGTAAGACAGAAAGAAACAGACAGACAAAGTCAGTCTGACAGAGATAGAAAGTCAGACAGTAGGTCAGTGAGAGACAGTAAGACAGAGATAGTAATTTAGACACTAAGTCAATGAGACAGACCGTAAGTGAGACAGACAATAAAATAGGCAATAAAAGAAGCAGTAAAAAAGACAGAGACCGACAAACAAAAAGTCAGGCAGACAGACAGACACTATGTCAGACAGTAAATCAGTCAGACAGACAGACAGAGAGAGATGGTAAATCGGACAGAAAGACAGTAAGACAAAGAGACAGAGACAGAAAGTCAGACAGTAAGTCAGTGAGACGCGCAGCAAGACAAACAGACTGACAGTCAGTCAGACGGACACAGAGATAGGAGGTCAGAGAGACAGACAGACACTCAGTCAGACATACATATAGTAAGTTGAGGTCAGACAGACAGATAGTAGTCAAATAGTAAGTCAGACAGTAAGTAAATCAGAGACAGAC
>JAQQZT010000036.1:29986640-29996689 GCA_030068275.1 Clarias platycephalus | reverse complement strand
TATGAATTTAATTATAAATTCATATTTATATATTTTAGTTTTTTATATAATATATAAATTATATATATATATATTATAATGTTGAAATATATTTACTGATTTAAAAAAGCAGTATTAAAAAATTATTAATCATTTAATGAAATGTAATAATAATAAATACTGAAATACCTTCATATTGAAAGATGAAAATGAAATAGTCTTTGCGTAAGGTCTGTTTTCGCTGTGTAGGAAAGTAATCTGGTGTTGTGCAAATAATAACCAATTATCCTGTAAAAAAATAATTTATTTTGTACCATATCGTAGAAGAAGTTGATGATCCAGTAGAAAGGTTCGCTGATGCCTGATAAGTGCTGCAGCATCTTGGAGCCGGTGTGATGCTCCTGAATCTCGTAGATCACAAAGCTAGATGTCATGATGGAGAAGCCGGTGAGGACGCAGATCCCCACCAGAATGTTCACCATGTTGCGAAGTCTGAGAGACGTCAGAAAAAAATGGTATACAGCAATAAATAAGGGTTATGACATCATAGGGTGATCAATTTGCCTCTTACAAGGTATATGATACAATATGATACGATATGATATGATATGATGTGATATGATACACAAATAAATAAACACGTAACGATTTAAAATAATTTGATTTAGACACAATTAAAACAAAGTCTTCAGGAATGAGGTTTGCACACAGTTTGAAGTTTGTCAAACTTTCTGTCTCTCTCCTTGCGTCACTACTTCACTGCACATAACCTGAAACATTTCAGAAGTCATTCTATAGTATTACTGGTGAACAGCCGGCTTGAAGGTAAAACTAGCAAGCACCGGTTGCAAATTTTTTACACTATTACTTACGACCCAAAAGAAAGTTGGCACTGTACATTTCCTTAAACGATGGCCAAGATGATATGGAATGATGTAATTCCAAGTTACGACTTCCCATGTCAAACACAGCATCACTTCTCTCACCAAATTTCAGACTGCATAGAGACTGCATAGACACTATTAAAAATTATTTTCAGGGCCCGTATTCACACAGCGTCTCAGGGCTTCTCTGAGAGAGCTCCTATCTTAGCTTAAAACGTCCTAGCTGGGAGTCCTAAACTAAAAGTGATTTAGGAAACTTCTCAGAGCAACTCTGAGTAAGGAAAATACAAAAACCTTTATCTTAGTCAGGAGGTGTGGTCGACCCCGTTGCTAGGGATGATGCAGCAATTCAAGGACTGTGATTGGTTGATAAAAATTAACCTCTGACCTCTGCAGTCTTAAAATGCGCTTTTTGTAAAAATAAAATATATGATAATAGAATAGACAGTAAAATCATAATGTTTGTATATGAAGAAATTATATAATCCTGACTACAGGCTACTTTATGCAACTTTTTTTTATAGGCTAAATATAAAAGTTAATTAAAAGTTCATTAAAACAGACTAATGTTGAAAATGTGTCTACTTTTGAAGCAACCAATTCCCACGCAGTAGTTACTATATTTAAGTTCTTACATTTATTTATGATACTGATTTTATTACTTGTGATCCATTTTAGATTGATGGGAGAAAATGGCTCATCTTTTATCAGTTTACATGATTACAGGATCGTCTATTTAAGCTGCAGTTTTGGGTGGTACAGTATGTAGCCAACAATCCAAGTGAGATGGAAGGAAGTAAAACAACAAGAATTTTGCTGCATGAAAAGTCAAATTCTTTCCTTTTTTCGCTGGTGACAGGAAGACATCTGTCCAATCACAATGCAGCTTGTTGCTACATCACTCAAAGAGATTCAACATGGCGACTGCCTGCTTACATTTGTTTCAGCTTATTCAGGTCTTTATGATATAAAGGACATCCTGAAGTAGGTCTGTGTGAGTGTAAGTATGGTCCGTGTAAGTGACCATGGCATGGCTAAAGACCTTTAGAGTGCAAATGTGAGAAAATGGACATGTTTTCTACATGAAATTAAAATTATTTACATTTAGGCCATATTTAAAATCTCCTCAAAGTTAGAATTTCCAAGATGTCTGCTGGACGTTTCAGAAATCCCCAGCAGAGTTCGGTCCCGACATGAAACAGAGTTTTTCAGAAGTCTTGGGTGCTTGGTCTGTATTTTAAAAAGCTACCTACAGGCACACTTCCTCCCCCTGGCCTTGCTTCTCACTATTACTCTTCCATGAGGGCAAGAACACGGCCAAAGGCCAGGCACGGTGAGAGTCCAGAACAAATGAGAAAATCGATCTAAAGAGCACAGGCAGCCTCCGCACAGGCGAGGTGAACATTTCGCGACTAATGTGAGCGGGGTTTGTAATATCAAACAGCAACGCTGAAATATGGGGAAAGGAGAGAGAGTGAGAGAGAGAGAGAGAGAGAGAGAGAGAGAGAGAGAGAGAGAAACACTGGAGAAAAACAAGGGCTTGAGAGGTTGTTTATAAAATGACTCAGGTTTTCCCTGATGCGGTGAAATGGAACAAATGATAATGATGCTAGTGAGAAAGCTTTTCTTTGTTTTTGTTTTTTACAGCATCAATTTAAATTAATAATTAAGAAAGTATTATTTATGCTGCTTAAAATAAAGTTTGAACATTTCTAACAATTTCCAAATAGGATTTTTGTATTAAATAAATAAAAATTTTAAGATTAGGGAAGGTATATACGTAGTAATATCCATCCAGTTAGAAACCTCTGTAGTCCATTGTATTTATTCTTATTTTTACAACCTCCTGTCCACACTCACATGTTCATTCACCCACTAGTGCCAATTTGGGAATGCCAATTAGCCTAATCTGCATGTCTGTGGAAGGAAATCCACCAAGCACATAGAGAACATACAAACTCCATGCACACAGACCCCAGGCGGGAATTGAACTCAGACCCCGGAGGTGCACGGCGACACCACTAAGCCACTGTGCCGCATATAGTAATATTAAATATATTATCACACGGATCCTTTTCTCATTATTGTTGTTAAAAAAAAACTTCCAGTCATTTGTTTAGTTAAGACATAAACACTGGACTTTCGTCCTGTTCATGGGAAAATTTAGTATGTTATAACAAAGTCGTGTACAATAAATACTAATGAAGTGTGAAGTTTTAGTCTCTACATTTTTTTTTTTACCAAAAAAGGCTGTTTTTCTTTTCTTTTTTTTTAACTAAAGCACTTAGCTGTGATCATAAAACCTGGCATGTTCACCCAATACGGTTTCT
This sequence comes from Clarias platycephalus, assembly GCA_030068275.1. Lineage (NCBI taxonomy): Eukaryota > Metazoa > Chordata > Actinopteri > Siluriformes > Clariidae > Clarias > Clarias platycephalus. The sequence continues at coordinate 29,993,496 of JAQQZT010000036.1, read as the reverse complement.
ATGGCAACAATCTTGATTGCGCTTTATCAACGTTAGTCACTTTCTAGTTATCATGACTGTTAGAATTATTGTGCTAAAGTGTTACATTTGTCACTGCATTTTAGGGTTGGATTGCTTCTGTTCTCTTTCTGCTAAAAACCTTTCTGACCATTTTTGGACAAAATTCTTCAGAGACATATGAGATAAATATAAAGTTGTATGTTGTTAGTAAATCAGGTGTATATATATATATATATATATATATATATATATTTAATCATTCCTTATTCATAAGTCAGTTCGCTCATCTGGCGTTCTTCTTGGGGACAACAGAAGCAGACGTTTTGCTTATTTTTGCGTCATACTAGTCTACTCTGAAGGTTACAGAGCACAAGCGTCACCAGTCCTGCACACTTCTCTGTTTACTCTGATGCACAGCATGCCGCTAAAATTATTTGGCTCACATTTCCAAAATTAGCTTTTTTTTTTCGATTACGCTTCGAAACGTCTCGTGATGTCACATGAATTAACCTCTAAACCACCTTGAGAGGATGCAAATACTACATGCGGCTGATAATCGATAAACTGAGCTCAAAGCAGATCCATTTAATATGATGAGAGAGGAGTAAATACAGCAGTCGAATTTCATTACTGCGAGTGCTTCACTGGAATGTAAATGTTCACACGCTGTTTGCTTTTCCCATCCGGGTGTTTGCTTTGCGTATATGAGCGGCATGGGTTCAAAATTAATGTTTGAGAAAAAGAAGAATGAACGACATGCTTACATTGCATCCTCTTCTTCCACCTGGCCAGGGTAGGGATGGCTGGACACAGAGATTGCTGCATGCAAGGAAGGGAAAAAAAAAAAAGAAGACAGGATTAAATGCATGCCCAATTCACATTCGCACAACGGTGGTCTGAGCCACGTCACGAGTGAGCAGGGCGGCTGGCCTGATGAACCCTCGCTGGATTTATGCCTTGTTTTCAGGCCCGAGTGAGTCCACCAGCTACATTTGAATGATTGCATCTCCCTTTTCCCTTATTGACTGCTGGGTCTGCATTAATCTTGCCTACAGGCAGACGGTGAATCTCAGCCACTGGCCCAGTCTGGCACTGCTGCTGAAATAAAAGGCTGGAGTCTCTGTCCTGCTTTATTCACTTCAACCTGGCTCTCAGCACTACTAATTACAATTCCTGACACTGCACTGCATCCTGACGGGGACAGAAGATAAACACTGCCCCCTGGCTTAGCACAAGAGAAATGTACATCAAAAAATCTGGGCAAAACCGAGGCATGAACAATTTCACGTTAATAAACCAAGCCAGAAATCCTGAGCAATTCTCATCGATTTAACACTAAAACATCAAATGACCCCATAACAAATTCTAAATTAGGACTATACTTTTCCAGTTTCCTGTTGCTACAGCAAAAGCTGTATACAGTAAAATCTCCAGTGTTGGTTTAACACGTACTGAACCTCCATGAACACTGTACGGCGTGAATTCAACACTACAAAATTTTTCATGAGGACGTGAGGATGTCTTGTGACTTGTTATACTTCTTTAACTAAAATATACAACATAATGTCAGCTTGAATGACAAACAATAACCAAAACAAAAGTGTGGCAATACATTTCGATAGTCAAAATTCAGAGAAGTAAAATGTTAGGTTAGACTGAAATACAGTCAAGTATGCTTTACTTTTATCTTTAATTCTTTAAAGAAATATCTATTTTTTTTTTTTGTACATTTTATATAATGGCTATGTGGCACAGAAATACATTCATGGGTGCCAATACTTCAGTCTTTACTGGAAATACGAAGTAGGAAACGTTTAAAATAATGGATGATGGCACCCAAATACAGTAAAGGGTGCCAATACATTAGTTGTTATTGAAACTACAGAGAAAAAAAAAATTCTTATTGGTTATATGGCATATAAATACAGGAACAGGGTGCCAATACTTAAATTGTTAGTGAAAAAAATAAAGAGCGAAAAAGATACTTTAATTAAACTGTAATTTTAAGGAGAAAAAAAAATACAGACAAGACAACTTTTAATGAACGCCTACGAGGCATGCAAATACAGTCAAGGGGTGCCAATACTTTTTTCGTCTTTAGTAAAAACACAGAGCAACAAACTTTTACTTGGCACCCAAGTGCAGCGAAGTACGCCAACACTTTTACTGGCATTGAAAATAAAATAATGAAATAAACTTTCGTTTCATCTTGATGTGGCACCCAAATACAGTGGAGGGTGCCAATATTTCTAATCTGTATTGAAAATAAAGAGTAAGGAACAAGTAATTAATGGTGGTGTGGCACCTAAATACAGGCAGGGGTGCCAGTATTTTAATCATGGATGAAAATGAAGGGTATCAAACTTATTTAACGGCTACATGACACCTTTATATAGTCGATTGTTCTCATAAAAAACAGTAAAATACATTTGTTTGAGTGGCACTAATATCCGGTTAAGACTGACGATTTTCACTGATATGTACTCCTGCGTAGCAAACGTTTAAATAATGACTATGTGCCTCCAAATAGGGTCGAAACAAAACATTTACTTTCTAATGTAAAAATACACAGCAGGATATATATACAGTACTAATGATAATATACTACTACTACTACTACTACTACTAATAATAATAATAATAATAATATCACGGCTATGTGGTGCTCAGATAGTTTTGAGGGTGCCAATACTTTTAATCTGCACTGAAAGTGCAGAGTTGTAAACTTTTCTGTAATGACTGCATGGCCCCCGTCGAATACCCTCTAGGGTGCCAATACTTTCACTTTTCATGAAAACACAAAGAAGCAAATGTTTACTATATAGATACCGTATGTGGCAATGAAACAGAGTCAGGGGTGCCAATATTTTAATCCGCAGCTCTTGTGTTTAAGACTCACCGTACTGCTGTGGCTGTTGGCTTGCTGGGATCTTGGAGCGCAGGATGAAGTTGTTGAGGCTGTTAACGTACGCCGGCATCGTGTGATGGCCTTCGGGGTTATACCACACCTGCAGGGGCAATTAATAACGGGGTGTTATAACTCCAAACACACTCCCAGTGTCATGTTATCCTGATTCAAACACCATTCCGAGTGATCGCTCCCAACCCAAGAGGAAAAAAAACAATCATGCTTTTTTGTAAAAAAAAACAAAAAAAAACCTTCCCCTCACTTTGCGGCTCGTGGCACCTCACAAGGCAACGTAACACACTTTGAGAAAAAAATAAAAACAACTATCCACCCACTTCTGCATGTACACTCACACAGACTCCCATGATTGGCTGGTTGACAAGGAGGACAACATAGGCCCCTCCCACACAGATAGCACCGCCAGTTTTGCTCTTTTGGCACTTTTAGCAATGAATGACTTGCAATCTTCAGACACAATGCTTTTCTGTTTTGTTACTAGTGTATAAGGTAGGGGGCAAATAATTATTTCCTCACACACACCATGAGCAGCTGTACAAAGAAAAATCTGACTTGGCATAACCTTTTTAACTCTGAATAAACTCTCAATAACAATACTAAACCATATTTGTGTGCACCTACAGAGGAGCCCAAAAATGCTTGAGAAAAACGGAATACGAAGGGCGTTCAAGTCAAACCGGGATTATTGATTGTGCAGAATAACAAAATACAGTTATGAAAGTAAATGAAATCACCCTCGATTTCTCTATATAATCCCCTGTTACACTGATACACTTATCCCAGTGTTTTACTAGTGCTTGGATACCATCAAGGAACAAAGTTTTCTCAGTACGCCGAAGCCCTGAACAGACTGCCTGCTTAACGTCTGAAACGCCGGCCTCCCAGGAACTCCTTTAATTGGCCAAACATGTGAAAATGGCTTGGATCAAGGTCAGGACCATATGGGGGATGTAGGAATGACTCCTAGACAAGTTCTTGTAATGTGCAAGTTGTGTTGGTGAATGATTGTGTGTACAGTTCACACAGACCAATGAGTCTCTTCAGTGTCAAATCATCCACCGATTTTCAAGGATCAGGCATTGTACTTGTGGAATGTTCAGGGGAGCGACTGCAGTGAGCTTTGAGCCACCTCGACCGAGATCATCATTCACAGACCGACGGGCTTCTTTACAACGTTTTCACCATTCAAATGTTTTACTGCGGCGAAGAGACTCATCACCGTAGTGCGCTTGAAGTCTTTTCCGTTTTAATCCGTTTTACGGCTTTATTCATCAGAAATTCCAGCACAGGTTCCGGTTTGATTCAAACACCCCTTGTGCAAACTACAACAAGCGTAAACGTAAAAACATATTAAACTGGAGAAGTACGGAATGCATTTCAAGGGTATGAATGAAGAATATAAAAAGAATAATATGATAAGAATATAATATAATGTCAAAATCACAAGAAAGAAATATCATATATTTAAAAAAAAATTTAATTAGGTAAAATAATAATATTAATTTTTTTTATTTCATTTTTATTTTTAGAAGATGCATTTATTTGTTACAAATGCAATCTATTCTTACTGAAATAATCAGTCCCACATGATTAATTATGCTCATCTAATTAATTAGTTTTTTTGCCAAAAAAAAAGTAGCTACATTAATCACATTTTGATAAGAATTATGAGAACTAAACTTAATTTTTTTTTACCTCCAAAAAGACATAAAATGCTAGCAAAGTGAATCCAAATAAATTATTTTTATCAACATTTTTAAAAGAACTGCCCCAATCCTGCAATACAGTGAAGCCAAGAACCCTGTAGTGTAAATATGTCAGTATTAATCAACTCCCATGATAAACCCCTCGACTGGGCTTCGATTAGCTCCTCTGTTCGTGATTTATTACCTTGGTTAACGTCCTGTTCTTGGGCACCTCCAAAATGTCCATTTGGAGATTGCTGGGAAGGGGGCTCCCAAAGGACCAGCCTCCATACCTACACACACACACACACGCACACACACGCACACACACACACAAACTCAATAGTTTACTCCTTTCAGATTACACAGGTCAGGTCACTACACAGCGCACTTTTACACATTGATTTCCCATTAATTAGCCGCGTTGCTCGTTGCTGTTTTCTCCTCCGGGTCTCGCGAGGCGTTCGTGATTTGTCTTTGTTATTCTCCCCGCACCTTTTACGCCACATGAATAATGCATGACTTATAACTCTTTTCGTGCATAATAAAGAATTTCAATTCACCGAGCAATTTTCAACTTCACAAGAAAGGTGAAAAGGTCAGAGCGCCAACAGCGAGATGAGAAATCCGCGGAGAGTTTCATCTCATTATTCAGAAAGTAATCCTGATAAATACAGCACACAACTAGACTCTACTGAGTTTACACACTTTACCCACTTTTTCACACTTTCATTATAAGACTGCTGTAAACATGTCATAAGTTGTCATGAGTTTCAATTAATGTCCAGTTATATAAGAGTCAATTAACCATTACCATTATTGCAACTTTTTTCTTTACTCTGATATATCAGTATGCCATTTCAATACAATGTTGTTATAATGTGCCATAATATAATGGAATATAATATAAAGTGTCATAATGCAAACAGTAGAGAAATGCAATCAAAAGTCCCATTTTGACTTGAATGTTCTTTGTATTTGTCAAAACATGTTTAACTATGAGCCCACCCTTAATTTAAATGTTATATTCTATATTCTAACATGTCTTAAGAAGCAAACTGTCTTTTTCATAAAGCAGAACACTGGCAAGACATGTTTACGCCAGTCCTATAACCCAGTTTTACATTAAAGTGTTATCTTTAAAATGATTTGTGTCACGCTTAACTCGCCTGTCTCGGATGAAGTCATTAGCCGTAGCCACGAGGTAACGCTCGATGTTCATGTTGGTCAGATTGTAGACGATTTGAGATGACGGGTTGGTCTTATGCGGCGGGTTGTAGCCAGGTGCAGGACATGTCTAAAAAAAAAAAAAAAGGTCACCCACAATTCATTACTAATTAACTAGCAAAACAAAATACTCACATCAGATAATCACATAATAATAATAATAAAAAAGGAATATAAATGATAAATGTCTCAGCCTAACCTGTGAAAAGTCTGTGCATTTACATTCCTCAAACACAGATACGGGATTTCCTTGAGAGGTCCACTGATCTGATATGGATGGGTCTTTGTTCTGACACGTTCTGTAAAAAAAATAAAATAATAATAATAATCAATACATTCCCCAAAACTGTCGCACTTTTCATCGATGAATTCGACTGAAAACCCTGAAGCATGGGCTGTGAAAAATATATGCCATTATTTTTGCCTTAAAATCTCATTATTTCATGATTTTCTTTTATTTATTAATAAATTTATTATTTTTTATAACTGCTTCAACTTAATATCTCCTTGTTTTAAGATACTATGATTCAATCATGTTATTTCATGATATCTTGTTATTTCAACTTAGCATCTCATTATTTTGACTTAATATTTATTTATTTAAATAGTATGTCCTTAATTTTATTTTTATTTCACATATCTGACCTTATGATATTATTTTACATAAATAACTAGACATTAAGATATCTTTTTTAATTTATTAATTCATTCTTTTACCACATATTAATTGTTATATTTACACAAATTATATAATTATTTATACAAATAATAATTGTATATTATTAAAAAAATTTGTCAGTAGCAATTTTTTTTTTTCAAATCTTTTTTAACTCATTAACTCACTCATTATTTTTACCTAATTCATTATTTACCCAATATCTCATTTTATTTAAAACTCATTATTTCAAGCTATAAATTTTTTTCACACATTGTTTTGCCATCGGTGGTGTAGTGGTTAGCACTGTCGCCTTGCACCTCCAGGGTCCGGGTTCGATTCCCGGGCAGGCTCGATTCCCGT
>JAQQZT010000036.1:29974688-29986540 GCA_030068275.1 Clarias platycephalus | reverse complement strand
ACCCTGTCCAGGGTGTACCCCGCCTTGTGCCCTAAGTTTCCTGGGATAGGCTCCAGGTCCCCGCGACCCTGATTACAGGACAAAGCGGTATAGAAGATGACTGACTGACTGTTTTGCCATTGAAGCTCATTATTTCAAGTGATTGTCATTTCACATGATGTTATTTCAATTTAATATCAATTTCATAATTTTAAATTATTCCCTGAAATATCATTCAGTACATCTTCATTTGATTTTAAGTTATTCAATTTCCTCTGTTAATATCTTATATATACTTTTTATAAACATATATTTTTAAAGTAAGTTGGGTTGTTACTAAAGGTTGTAACTTGCCATCTCATTTTAATTAAATATTAATTCCTTCATGACATTATCATATTTAAACTAATTATTTGTAACTTAGTTTAATAATATTTTAAGACAGGATCTCATTAATTAATGAATTATCACAAGTTATGTCTTGTAATTCCTACAAACTGTTTAATTATGGCTTAATAACTTGTTATTTCAAGATATGTTATTTCAATTAATTACCTTATTTGTCATGTCAAGTTATCATCTTTTATCTAATATCTCATTTGATAAATGTAACTTGTTATCTTAATAGGCTATATTAATATTGAAGAGTTATAGATTATAGGCTATATTAAGTTAATAGCTTATAATAAGCTAATTTATGATAATATGCTAGTTTGACTAAATATTTAATAATTTTGAGGCTAAATAACACATTCTTTTGTATTATCTCATTGTATTAAGCTATTTTGACTTATTATTATTTTACAATCTATTGGTCAGTCTGATTTATCGATTGGTTATAATTTGTATTGAGTAGGCTTTTCATTTATTTTTTTAAGAAGAAAGATAAGAAAAAAATGATATGCTACGTTAGGGACTTATACTCATATGGACTTCTACATAAGTAAAGCGTCTAAAAAATATACAACATTAGGAATGACCTTAAAAAATAATCTGCTTCTGTAAGCTGAGGTTTAGAGAGACACGAGGTGTTTGAGCGTAAGAGCTACTCACGTGCTGTCAGGGTGATTCAGGCAGGAGCTATCTATGCCATATGTCATCATGGTGTCCAACAGGTTACTGGAGCTGGAGTTCTGGGTACTACTGTATATTAAGGAAAAAAATGTTACCAGATGTTAGCATGTCTAGGTTGACAGGAAGATGTAAAGTGTTTACAAAAAAATTTCAACTAACAATTTTTTCTATCAAAGCATGAAATTGTATTATTTACCTATTGGAAATTTAATTTAATCCTGTTGATTGTCCACAAAACAAGTTCTGACTGAAAATCTTTGTTTTGTTAAAAAAAAAAAACGAACACATAGGATTAAAAAAAATTGCATTTCTATAGTAACACCTCATTCGTGGAAACATATACAAGACGACGCTACGTATAAACAAGAGAGGAACTCATTTTGTAGTATTTGTAGTTATTTCTCCACCATGGAATTAATAATGTTGTTATCCTATCTTATACTTTCTGTGGGTTATTTGTGTCATCTTATTAAGGTAAATAGAAAAAAGTGAGTGAGGGAGTGAGTGATTGTTTATAGCTGTCATAACAGAAGAAGTATGACATTCCTGCATCCTCAGCGTACCTGAAGAAGGAGTACTGTTTCCCGGAGTCGTACAAAGCAGGCGTCAGCTCCATCTCAGGGAAGTGCTGCAGGTCGCTCTTGATGGAGCCGAGGCCCATGGCGGCAAGGACGAACACCACCGGTAGCAGAACCTGAGCGATCAGACCTTTCCAGTTCCTCCTGGTGTGATGAGCACGTTTGATGAGCACGGCCATCACTTGCTGAGCCATTAGTGCCAAACCGCTGAGTGTGGAGTTTCCTGTAAGACCTGTTGTGTGGACAGAGGAACACCAAACACACCAATGATCAGAATGTCAGAGTAAATAAAATATTTTCATATTTTGGGGAAGCCCAGCAGTTCACATACTGGACACTTCTGCATATTGGAAACGATTCCATTTTCTCCAAGTGGAACAACTAAACTAAAAAGGATGAAAGTAAGACATGACTAAACTTTTTGAAAGTGTAAATTTTGTTCCTGGGCTCCGCTCACAGCTTTATTTTGTATGGTAAACCTGACATTGGGGTAGAATTACCCTTTTATTACATTTATATAAATATTTCACTGTGTGCGTTCATTTTATCTGTCAACCATTAAAGTGTGGTTGAATTCTTGAATCGGTTTGGTCTGGGAGTGTGGATTATTTATCTATATTAGTATGTCTCAGAAAGTAACATAAATGAGAGGGAGAGACAGAGAGAGAGACAGAGAGAGAGAGAGTGACATACAGTGACAGAGACACAAAAAAGAGGAAAGACAGACAAAGGAACCAAGACAAAGAAAGAGGAAAAAGAAATAGAACACGTGAGAGACCATGAAAGAAAAAGGAAACCGAAGACAGAGAGACAGAGTAAGAATAAAAGAAAAAGAAAAGCAGAGAAAATAGATTTTGAATGTTGACCTTTAAGGGACAGAAGAGCAAGAAAGAAAGAACGAAGCAGACAACACTGACTGGCTTTCTCTCCGAAGTTCATGCTGGAGTTCAGGTCGTCACTTAGGCTGTCTTGAGAAGCACTTGTGTCCAGCTCGGGGTTTGAGACTGTATATGGGCGATTCTCCATCTCCTCATTGTCCAAATTGTCCCTCGTCAAGTGCAGGAAAACCTGAAAATACAAGTGGTATCAAACTGAAACTCACATACAGCGTGTTCTATGGGTAGTATCTTTGAGTATCTCTCTTTGAGTGCGTGTGTGTGTGTGTGTGTCTCACCTCCTCTAGAGTCGTGTCAGAGATGCCGTAGCAGCCCAGCTGTAGCGCCTCCAGGTTCCGGTCTAGCCCGCTGAGCAGCGAGCGGTAGGCAGATGCATTATGGGAATTGTAGACAGGTAGAGAGTAGATGATATCTCCCACTTCTCCCTCCTTCAGTTGAGCCTCAGGCAGGTGGGATTGGATGAACTCTTTCACTTTCTTAATGTCAAACCTGTCCTCTGAGTCAGGAGGTAGGACCTGAGACGACGAGAGACATTTCCATGGTGATACAATGTTCGAGGTGTTGTGCATGAGATGTTTGAGTGTTTGGAGGAAACAACAGTATCGGCTACACTACGATGTGATACAGTTTGATTTATTGTTTTCTTCTTTGGTTCATTTAAATCGTGGCCTTTAAAATTTGATTCATCTTGTTACATTCCTAATTAAGGAGCTTACTGTTTGCAAATAGATGTAGAGTTTTCCTGAGAGTGCTGTTATATTTACGTGCAGCCATTCTTACACCTCCCCGCCATGCTGCCTGTAAAATATTTGAGTATATTCCAGAGCTGACCAGAGCAATTCCAGAGCAGCGCACTACTGTACCTTCTTAGTTAGAGTGAGCTTGTATCCACGGGCCAGTTTATCCTTCAGGTAGAACGGAGAGCCACAGCATTTCAGGCCTCCGCGCTCCAGGAACGCGATGCGATCACTGAGGACCTCAGCTTCATCCAGGTGATGGGTGGACAGAATGATGGTACGATCTAATCACATACACACACATAGGCAAAGAGTGAAGAAAGTGATATCCTACTTCCTGCCGCGATCCACGGGCACCGACAGCAGACCAGATTTCTACATTTTCTGCTATTTGTTTTCACTAGAATTAAACCCTGAGCTAAAAAAGCTCTCCCTCCACAGCGAGGTAGGAGAGTCTCACCATTCTTGTGCTGGAGGACGATGTCCCAGATGCTGCGGCGCGAGCAGGGGTCGACGCCAGTGGTTGGTTCGTCCAGGACCACCAACCGAGAGCCTCCGATAAATGCGATGGAAATGGAAAGCCTCCTTTTCATACCGCCAGACAGCGTCCCCACCCTCTTGTGACGGTGAGCATACATGCCCGTCTCCTCCAGTATCCTGCATTGATAGAATGTGTGTTCAAAAACAATTTTTATTGTTTAATGTACTTCATTTTGAGACCAGTTTTGAAGGTGTACATACTTGCGCACTTGCTCCTTCAGTTCCTGCTTGCTCCAGTGGGGGGCTTTGATGTGACCGTACAGCAGCAAGTGCTCCTCAGTAGTTAGGTGATCGAAATGGACATCATACTGCATGCACACCCCCAGCTCTTTACGCACAGCCTTTGTAGACGCCTGCATGTCTTTCCCGTACACCTCGATCGTTCCAGAGGAGGGAGCAAACAACCCAGTCAGGAGGGACCTGCAACGATGTTGGAGTTTTGGTAAACAAATGTAAATGGTAGCTTTTCACTCCACCCATTCATGGAGGTCAACTCCCGTCTCTTACATTGTGGTAGTTTTTCCGGCTCCGTTATGCCCAAGCAGTGCAGTAACATGACCCTCATAGAATGCCAGGTTCAGGTTCTCAATGGCGTTCCTTTTGCCGTAGGTCTTCGTCAGGCCTTGCAAAGAAACGCCAACCGGAAGCTCTGGGAATTCCTCATCACCCTGAGGGTGTAAATCACCTAGACCTTTAGAGAGATCAAAAGACAGAAAGAAAAAGAGAAGTTCTTTGAAATTGCCATGAAGCTTTAATGATGGACTTGAATCTTGAACTTAATGCTACTGGTGTATTCATTACATTTGGCTGACGCCCTTATCCAGAGCGACATGATCTCATTATACTGTACATTTGAGCAGTTGAGGGTTAAGGGCCTTGCTCAAGTGGCCAACAGTGGCAACTTGAGGGTCATGAGATTTGAACCTGGGACCTTCTAAACCATAGGCCATACCCCTGTATAAGTGCCTGTGGAGACACCCAACACATTTCAAGATGCATTCTCCTACCTTTGGTTTTGTCTTTGCCATTTCTCTGGTTCTCTTGCATCATGTTGGAGAAGAGGAGTCCTCTGCCAGCCTTCTTCCGTGACAATTTACTGAAGCCGAAAACCTCGGCCCAGAATGACGGCATCACCGGGAAATACCACGGAACAGCAATACCGTACTTTCCTGACAGAACAAGAGCGATTTTAAATCGTAAATCGGGGCAAAAGTTCTGATGTGTGAGCTAAGCGTTGTTCACTTACCTGGGAAGACCATGCGGATGTAGATGCCAAGCAGGAAGTAGACAACCGAGTCGATCAGGAGGAGCCAGCAGAGCCACCCAAATGATGCCGAGTCTCCGGGCACTGGAGAAATGTACACGTTGTTCCATTGGATTCCTGACAAAAAAAAAAAAAAAAAACTTTAGCACTATAACTTCTGCTCAGGTGCAACAATGAAAATGGGGTCTGAGGTTTGATTTGTACCTACCTTCTTCCCGTTTCTCATAACGAGTGATGTACTGACTAGCATAACTGAAGCATGTTGGAGAAAACAGGCTCTGGAATTAAATGAAATGTAAGAAATATATATATTTTTTTTAATGAATCGAGTGTGGTACGCAAAAAAACACATAGTACAGGAGATAACCCGAATAAATCATTAGCCACGAGTGCTAAATAAAACATCTCAACAACCAGGATCAATCAGCTGACAATCTTGTAACAAATAAACACTTTAATTATATAAATGTCTAAGAAAAACTAGAAATATTCTTTTAATATCTGTAACGCACAAATAATGCATGACCTGCAGCTTAACGTACCAGCCCGTTTTTGATGAAAGCAGAGAGGCTGTCCTCCAGACACAGGACAACAATAAAGGGGAAGAAGCAGATGACATAGATGAGGCTGCCGCTCAACCCGGCCACATTGGTCCTGTCGAAGAAGGAGCTGACGAGGAAGCTGATAGCCAGGATGTTCAGAGCATAGTCGGTCAGGTAGAAGAACAGAATGAAGGTGTCACTCTTTGGGAGAATGCCGCTGGACTTCAGGATGACGGTCATTATGATAACAGTGACCATGAGGAACATGGCGCTCTCGATGAACCAGGCCAGGAAATGGCTGATCGGATTCACGCCCATCATCTTCATGTACTGTGAAGAAAATGCGCTTCATTTGAACTTCTCGACACAGACGTTTGATGCGATAGAAATATTTATTCGACAGAATATAATCTTCTTGCAATATACTCGAGTGCAAAAGTTTGTGCACCCATTTCAAGCAACTAATGTTAACGTTTTAGTTGTTTCTCTGTTAAGTTTTTACTCTCGAGGTTTACCTCATGCAGACGGAGCTCTCTTTCATGAACGAGTTTCTTGACAAAGTCAGCAACAAAGAGCACCCAGCTGATCATCAGGATAAGCGGGAAGGCGAAGGCAATGCTGTTGAGATACCTGAGAGGCAAAGAGGGAACGTGGAATGAGTAAACAACAAACATTTAAAAATAATGTGATAAAGAAGACTTCCTGGTCAATCCTGATGTTGATTATTTTCTAATAACAGCACATCCTGAACTGTACAGTATGTTTAAGCGAATAATCGGCTAGAGACTTGGCTTGTGGGTGTGGCCTGTTTTATTATGCTAATAAAAAACAATAGTGACCAAAATGCATAACCAATTTGTGCGTGCGTCCAGGAACTTGTTTTGCATTGCGGAAAACCAAGTGAAGTAAGTTTACTTTCTTTAGTGTTTTTACATTTTTTTTATTTTGTGCAAGATTCAATTCAATTCAATTCAATTTTATTTATATAGTGCTTTTCACAATGGTCATTGTCTTAAAGCAGTTTTACAAAATAAAAAGAAAATTTATTGAAGTGTGTATGATTGAGAAAAAATGAGTTCAGATAATAATGAGATTGTCCCTGTTGAGCAAGCCAAGGGTATCGGCGACGGTGACAAAGAAAAACTCCCTGAGATGGTAATAGGAAGAAACCTTGAGAGCAACCAGACTCAACAGGGAACCCATCCTCATTTCAGTGATAACGGATAACAGGAATTATATAGCGACTTTAGTTCTAGTGGATGCAGAGCACCAGGGGTCTCAAGAATTCTATGAAGTACATCAGCAAGAATAAAACGAAGCCACTTTCAGTTTGGTTTTTTAAACAGCCGTTGCAAAGTGGAAACATAAATTATGGTTATTTATCTAGGAACCTCTGTAGTCCAACCAGGCAAAGTGGAGGCCAATGGTGACCATTCTATTTATACCTATTTTGTACGACTTTGGTACGCCCTCGGTCAACATTAATACACTACGAGCAATTTGGGAACGGCAATTAGCTTACGTTGCATGTCTTTGGACTATGGAAGGAAACCACCCAAGCTATGGAAGGACTATGGACTATGGAAGGAGAACCTGCAAAGTCCATGCACACAGACCCAACGTGGGAATCAAACCCAGGACCTGGAGGTGAAAGGCGACAATGCTAATCACTAACTAAGTCACCGAATTAAGGTTGAGTGAGGTTTAATGTCTGTTTATTTCATATTTTACTTCATTTACATGTCTTTTTTATGATTTGATTGGTTTTATATGCAAACATATGATTATAGTGTTGGAAATGGGTAACACTGGTACTATTTTAAGGTTAAGGGCCTTGCTCAAGTGGCCAACAGTGGCAACTTGGGGGTCATGAGATTGTTCACTGGAACAGATTATCTGCCTTTCTTAATTGCATCAAGAACTCGCCTCTGGAATGGATTAAATTCATATGCCGAGGTACCCTTGCATAGCTTTGTTTTTTACACCATTGTCCTAAATGTGTTCCAGTATACATGCTAGTCTTAAATTTTTGATAAGACGTGATAACCAAGCTAACGGTAATTAGCTATTTACAGTACTCTCAAATAAAGACATCATACTTCTTTCCATTCTGTATTTTTCTTTATAATGTGCTTATAATGGTAACATACTGGTCAGTATGTATTTTTTTCTGAATTAAACAGTAATACTGTAAATTAGAGATAGCTAGCAAAGAAACGTCTGACTGCATTTGCTATAAAGGCAAATGTTTGGATTTTTCTGCTACCAATTCAATTCAACTTAAATGATAAAAATTGTCAGCATGAGGCTTATGTGAATGAGCTGTTAGTGTAGAAACAATAACGTATCCGAGTACAGAACTTTAATATAACCGTGGAATGCGAAGCTGCACTTCTGTCAGAGCTGCTGTTCTAGAGAATTAATCAACCCCTTGACCCACTGAACCTCAGCCGTTTTATAGAAGAGGGCCAGCGATTCTGACTTGCAGTAATCTTTATTACACTCCTACTGCTAATATTTCCAAATGATAATGTCAGCACGAACAGTCCGTCATAAATCAGGACAGCCCGAGCTGAGAGGATAAGCGCTTTACAATCCGTGACAGAAATGAAATCAGGATATTCGAGCAGCTCTAAGGAACGATGGCGTGTATTGTGCAGCGCACACGCTCCTGAGCACGCTGATTTATTGGACGCTGTGTTGGTTTTGCTTGCTTGGTTTATTTGTATTAGACGTGGGGTGTTTGGTGAATTCCTAACATATGTCAAAGTCACTTCAGTAATACTGTGCCATAAATCAAAGAGGCAGTGTGTCGACGATAGGTGATTGTGTGTGTGTGTGTGTGTGTGTGTGTGTGTTTGTGTTACAGGTGGGATTCTGATACCGAATAGTAAGTATAAGCACTTTTTGACTTTTTTTAACGTTTTAAAAGCATGTCAACTTTATATGTGTTAAAGGATTCCCAAGCCCTGCCTCCAATCACGATTAGATCAATCATTCATCACTTTCCTGCAAATTTAACTGTGCTATGTTGCATTACTCTCTCATTTATAACACAGTGTGCGAAATAATGTGCGATCATGTAAAAAAAAAAAATGTATACAAAAAGCGTAAATGAAGTGAATTTAAAAAACAAAACCGTTATGTGAAAAATTGGCAATTTTAATAAATCTAGATCATGTAAAAGTGTAGGTAATCAGCAAAAAAAATATTTGATCATGAAGAAAAATATTTGGCAAAAATAATGGAAAATGAGTCATTTAAAAAAAAATTATGTAAAAATAAATTAATTGTTTGAAATAAATCAAATCTAAATAAATTTTGATTTAAGAAAACTACTTGTGAAATACTTTATATACGACATAAAAATTTATAAAAACCTTCTGGTAAGATGCGCATGAAAAAAAAAATCGAATTTATGAATAAATAATTGCTAAAACTTACACAAGAATATAATTAAAATGATGTGGAAATACATGAATTACATGATAAAAAAACATTAAAATTTAGTTTTTTAATAATACACAAATCATTTCAAATAAATCACAATAAATAGACATTAAAGAAAATCATGTAAAAATATGCATATGATCCCATAAAAAAAAATCATGCTAAAAGATTATATTGCAGAAAAAAATTACAGAACTTAAAAACCCTATTGTGAAAAATCAGATGCAAAAATGTGTATAAAATGTAATTATATGAAAAAATCATACTTGAAGAGCAAAACATGTTGGACCAAAAATCTCATAAGTCATTTGAAATAAATCCTATGTGAAAATAAACTCATGCGGTGCATTTATGAAAAATGTGAAGTTGTGTAAACGCGGCATGTGAATCCTCAATCTGTGTGAATATGTGATCGTCATAGAGAAGCGTATCTCCACTTACTCGTCCTTGTAGAAGCAGGGGTAGGGGAAGGCTTGGATCTGCACGGCCGGCTCCTCCACCACAGTTCCGGTCTGCATGCCGATGATGGCCCGCTCGATGCTCTCCTGCAGGTAGATGAAGCCGCGGTTGTAGCGCTGCGTGAATACCGAGGAGATGTAGGACGCCCTCACCCAGTAAGGGTTGCGAATGCGGTCGGTCCTCATGGAGTTGTCGATGCTCATGCGGATGGTGTAGTCCACTTTCGGAGGAAGGGGAGAGGACGAGTTGCCTGTGGGCAGCTTGAAAATGATACCTGGGGAGGGCGGGAGTGGGGGGGGGGGAGGTGGTTAGTAGAGTTGGAGTTCTGCTAAACTGAAATTAAAACTGTGTACTGTATGTATCTTTCATGGGTCTCAAAATTCACTCACTAGCGTAGAGTTCACGGTTTTGCGTCAGCTTCTCTGCCTGTTTGTTGAGCTCCTCGGTGGAGTTGAAGCCGCGGTAGCGGTCGAAGTTGACGCAGGACGAGAGGTTCATCATGAGGTTGGAGAGCGTGGTGATCTGCTGCAGGATTAACTGGTTCTTCTCCAACATCTCAGTCATGTTTGCTATCAAGATTTAATAATAGTCGATGAAGAATTAATGCCACTTTACTTAAAAACCTTCTTACAGTAATATAGCTAAATTTATAACCAATGACGATATACGATATACAGTGTAAATCTATTTTCTGCGGCAGAGTTCATAGGGCTACCTTAAACCAAACTTAGGCTTTTTCTGACAACTGATACAAACAAAAGTGCAATTATCTATAACACGTTTCAAAAGGAAGTGTTCATAGAGCTTCATAAGTCCTTCATAATGTATACATGGTAATCTGTGTGACTATTTAAGTAAACTCTAAGTACAGACTTCAAAAGGCTACACAAGATAAAACGGGTAATCAGTGTAATTAATTCAGCAACAATTTGCATAGAGCTACATTAAACCTACATAAAAGATTCCTACAAAATCAATATACAATCATTTAGTATTTAATTTGAGTAATTTGTTGAAGGCAAAGTTTCATAGATCTAACTAAAACCTGCATAAGCTCTTCCTAAGAACAAAAATTAAAAATGATAAACAAGTAATTTGCTACTTGTTCATTTTAAAGGTGGTGTTTATAAAGCTGCATTAAACCTGCATTAGACCTTCATCAATAACTTATAATACAGTTCACAGGTCTACTTAAAGTTGACAGACAGTATATCCGACATAGCTAATATGGTTACAGAAAATTACGGTAACTAGTTATGAAACACTTGACATACTGTAAGAGAAGTGTTCAAAAACATCACAAGGTGCATGTCTATGACAGCTGATACAATTGAAATATGCCTTTTGAAATTAATATGTAAGCTTATGTCAATGGTAGCTGATGCGATTAAAATTGCTATTGCATGTTATTACATTTTATTTTAACAAATTTATAACATTTATGAAGCATTATAACCTGTTATATTAAACTGACAAATTCAAATTTTATTTGTCACAGTCATACACAGTATGATATGCAATGAAAAAACTAATTTAGAATTATATGACTAAATCGAATGAAAAGTAAGTGTGAAAAAATGTGTTATAGCACATTATTAAAGCTTTATAATGCACTACAATAACACAGTAATTAACTGACTTTTACATGAATTACAAGCACAATTTATCAAAATTAAAATTCATTTCATAACTAAAATATAAAATGTACTGTTTTAAAAGTGCATTATTCACAGTGTCATGTGTTATGAATGTGCTTATAAGTGGTTATAAATATCACCATCATGTGAAATAGTGCAAAAGTGAAGCTTAACAGCATAAATTGGGGTTTTTGAATTTGCTTCAGACTCACAGAAAGCGTTGAGAGTGTCTTGCAACTCTGCGATGTCGATGTCGATCTGCTTCTTTATAAAGTTTTGGACGAAAGGATTGCTGATAGAATTCTGCATAGGAACAAACACAGCACTGAGGATGGTGCAGCTGGATTTTATGCTTATAGTTATGGTTATAGTTATGATTATAGTTATGGTTATAGTTGTAGTTATAGTTATGGTTATAGTTACGGTTATAGTTATGGTTATAGTTATAGTTGTGGTTATAGTTGTGGTTATAGTTACAGCACGGTCACCGTTACCTTCAGCATGGGCAGGGTTTCATTGAGGAGCTGCGCGGACTGCATGAGGTACGGCGAGGCCTGCAGCCACTCTCCAGCGTGGACACGCAGGTCTCCGAACTGCTGCAGCGTGATGTTCGACTACAAGGAGCAGACACACACACACACACACACACACACACACACACACACACACACACACACACACACACACACACACACA
>JAQQZT010000036.1:29957134-29970997 GCA_030068275.1 Clarias platycephalus | reverse complement strand
TGTATCTGTCAGATTTCTCTCTCTGCTCCTGTGTGTTGGACCTGTGTCTGTTTTAGGTGGGTGTGGCCTGTTAATCATCTGGCGCTCCGGATTGGTCCTACTCTACATCCTATCCTGATATAAGGACCACCCCAAACACTCAGCCTGGGCCCTTTTTGATTCTGATCTGTCATGTGCTAGTAGTTTCAAAATTCTGATTGACTGTTATATGTTTTGTTGTTTGTTTTTGAGTGTTACAGAGAGAAAGAGAGTTTGTGTGTTATAGTTTGTGTTGTCTTTGTTAAACCCTGTATTGACTGACTCTCCTGTATATCTGAACCTTTGCCTGTTTTGACTATGATATGGATTCCGATTTGGCTGCATGTAAGCATTTTGTAAATATTTGGTAAATAATTTAATTCTTTTCATACGGGAAGTAAGGGGGTTAGACGCCGTTTCTTTTTGTATATATTCTCACTCTGTTTATTGTTTAGGGAGACGGGTAAGCCAGTCTGTATTTAGTTTTCTTTCATTTAATTTCAGGTTATTTAGGTTTAAAACAAAGTCTGTTTTGTTTATTGTTTTGGCCTGGTCTTCTCCCGAAGATAAATCCCGTGTCAAGAAAAAGTGAAAATAAACAATTGAACATCTCTCTGGTGTAAGCTCACTTTAGTTCCCTCTTTCTGTTGCGGCTAACCCCTAGAGGTCGTAACAGAAATTGGGGGCTCGTCTAAAAGTTTTTTTCAAACCTATTTGGATTTTTGGTGGTCGTGTTAACTTTGTTAACTTTGACTTTGTGTACATTCGTTTGCCTAGTGGTTTTCACTTTGAGGTGGAGGGAATTAGAAATGGCTTCAAAATTTGAATTAGATATGTTTGCAATTCAACCATCAGTGGATCAGTTAAATATTTGCCGAAAAGAGGATTTATTGGCGATTGCAGATTTATATTTCTGCATTTTCAAAATCCATAACCGCGCGTAAGAAAATTAATGGTACACATGAAAAATAACAGTGTTGTCTGTGCCCCTTAAATCGCGAGGGGAAACCATTTTGTCTCAGAGCTGTTTTTCATTGTATTGGACTATTATTCACAATCAGGACAGCTTTACTGGACAGCCATTTTCTATCATCGTGCTTCTGGACCGATACATTGAAAACGGTGAGGCCGATTCATTCCCAGTGCACTTGCACTGTTTTTAACCACGCCTAATGTCTTGTGTTTCTTACTGTACCTAAAAGTTTTTTTTTTTGTTATGTGTAGTTTTATGTATCACCATGGTCAGAATGACAACAAAAGCCACTTTGACTTTGAAGTAAAGCTAAACAAAATGCAGCTAGCTTTTACAGATATATGAAAAAAAAAAAACAGTAGTTAGTAAAGTAACAGCAATAACAGCATTTTGAGAGAGTGACTGCGCATAAGTGAAAAACCAAACATCAGGTGTTAATTCATTCTTACTTGGAGCGGTCTGGTTGACGTTGAAATTGGGCAAAGATTTGATATCGATGCCAATCAGGTTGGACAAGACTCCAGACCTAGAAAAAGCAAGAAATTAATATACAACTTCTGCTACAGTCATGAGCTTAGAGAAAATATATTTTGCGCGTTCCCCATACCAGTCCATTTTGAGGTTGTAAGTGCTGGGGTCTCCGACTAAGTTCTGGTAGAGCAGGTCGTACAGGGTGGTAGTCTCGTTCACCAGGTTGGAGGTGATAACATGGACAGCGCGGATGCTGTGCACAGCCATGTGACACAGCAAGCCTGGGCTGAGGGACAGAGCCTGGATGATCATCTGAACAGAGTCCATGTTCTCCAAAATGCACACCTACAACACAAGTGACAACACCATCACCATCACTTCTCTGAACACACTAACGCTTTGTAGCTACACAATTTGTGTCACTCAGTCAGTATGCAGTTAGTATGCTTTATCGATTCTGATATTTTGCCCCCTGATCGTCTTCCTCAAGACTCAGGAAGCCTTATGGAACCTTGGGACCTAAATTACGCTTGATGGCGGCTCTGTTTTATTCATTATTTATTAAATAAAAATCCATGCAAAGATCTTTTAGGTAGTTGTTTGTGTATTTTAGGAAGGTTATTGATTTCTGGCCAGCACCTTTATAATAAGCAATAAGCACCACTCATAAGGATGGAAACAGTTAATTTATTTCAGTCGCTCTATCACTATCGCTAATCTGAGATGATATAGTTAGTGCACTCCGCATTTCGTCTTAAAGCAGAGGTGTCCAATATTCTCTAAAAAGGGCCGGTGTGGCTACATACGTTTATCAATTTGTTGCTATTCATTTTATAATATGCTTATGCTTATGATTAGCATTAAATGTAAACTTAAATTTAAGACTAACTGTTAAAAATTTTGCTTTAATTTAAATTAGTCTAATATTCCATCCATCCATCCATACATCTATGAAACTTTGTAGTTCAACTAGGGACCGCGGAGGCTAATGGTGGTGGCCACTGTATTTCTTCCAATTGTACAACTGTGGTAGGACCTCCGGTCACCATTCACACACACTACAGGCAATTTGGGAACGCCAGTCAGCCTAATCTGCATGTCTTTGGACTGTGGGAGGAAACTTGAGTACTGGGAGGAAACCCACCAAGCATGGTCAGAATATGCAAACACCTCGAGGCGGGAATCGAACATGGAACCTTCAGGTGCAAGGCGGCATTGCTAACCAATAAGGCACTGTGCCGTCAAGTCTAATAATAATGATAATAGTAATAAAGCAAATGTATTTAATATTTAGGAATACAGATGAAGTTGAAACTGAACTATACTTAAAAAAGATACAGCTTTTAAACCTTGTGGAAGAATCAACAGGTTTCTATGTTCCTAAAAGCGTTCCTTCTCTGAAAGGAAAAGATAATGTAAAAATAACTAACTGTTTATTTATTTATTTAAATAAATTTAAAATAATAATAAGAAGAAGAATAATGATTATTATTAGTAGTAGTAGTAGTAGTAGTGGTAATAGTGGCAGTGATGTTAGTAGTTACTTATATTATAATGTGAAATTAAAATAATAGTAAATCTGTAATATCCTTATTACCTAAGAAATTAGAATTAGAATCTTTATTGTCATTATAGCAATGAGACATTGTACAACGAAATTAAGGTGCAATTTTTATATTATATTATTATTATAGAAATATATATCAGGGAAAAAAGAGGGAAAAACATTTATTTATTTATTTATTTATTTATTTATTTTCATTGCTGTTGTTTTTTTTCCCCTACTCCACTGAAGAGCAGAGATGCTCCGGTGCTTTAAACACGCACGGCCTGATATTTCATCCTAGCAGCAAATCGAAGTGTCTCTGCAAATATGTAACTCCTTGATAGTGTGATAGTTTTAAAAATACCCCTGAGGTCCTCTGTTTACAAGTTCCTGCGATTATTCTTTATCTCTACATCTCCCAAGAGCTACCACGCTCAGCCTTTTAGCTCCATGTTTAAAGAAATGTAAAAACTATTTAACTGTAAATAAATAATGAAACGGTGGAGTTTTCCCGCACACTCCTAATTCCATCGCTAACAAGCTCGCGAAGCCTGCTCTGAATCCCCGCTGCTTTAATTCTGCAGTCGCACTCTGGGTCCGCGGGGACTCGCTGTGCCGCACAGCGTGATGTTTTCCCTCAGGTTTTACACACCTGCCTCAGCACAGATAATTACATGCTGAATTTAATCGCAGGCGTCGGAACAGAGCAAGCGTTAAAGCGTGCACTGCAGTGGCCTCATGAGATGAAAGATATGAGAAGCGCTGAGGTGGAACTGTGACATACAGAAACTAAATGAATGATAGTGACAGAATAAACGAAATCCCCAGAAGTTGCTGTACTGCTGCAACAATAACAGCACAAACCCATACAGTATACCCAAATACAAGATACAGGAGTATTACTGGGGATTATTTGTATGTATGGTACAGTATGATGGGCATTATGATGTCGGCATGGTGGCGTAGTCATTAACGCTGACTTGCACATGATCTCCTCGTGCTTGGTGGGTTTTCTCCAGGTACTCTGGTTTCCTCCCACAGTCCAAAGACATGCAGATTAGACTGACTGGCGTTCTCAAATTGACCGTAGTGTGTGAATGATTTCGTACTCTTCTCTGCATGGATATGTACCATCTATAGTATTTGTTTCCAGTATATATTTTCATATGCTACTTTAAAATATATATATGTTTTTAACATATTAATTATTTTGTTATATTATTCGTTTTTTCAATGCTGCTTTTGAGCTGTTTTTTAATTGCATCGTCTATTCTATACATATATTAGTTTTTTGTGGCATTCACTGTGAACAGCAAAGGAAGAATTTTATTGTAGGAGGAAAAACATGTTTCTTTACTGTTTATATGACAATAAACTTGAAACTTGAATGAGTGTGGGAATGTTGACCGGAGGTCCTACCACCGCTGGGGAAATCGGAATGAATACGAAGGTCACCATTGGTCTCCACGGCCCCTAGTTGGACTGTAGAGGTTCCCAGATGGATAGATGGATTATGATGTTTGGTAGCTAAGTGACTGTGAATTAATAAGTTAATGAATAATGTACAATTCCACCACTGTACATATCCCTTATTTAACTGCTATGGACACAACACTTGGGGGATTTTAAATGTAAGTGCATTCACATGAACAATAATATTCCACTAATCATCAAAATAATACTAAAATCAGAATAAAATGCATCATGTAAAGACCTCATTCAATCCGTTTCAATCAAAAAGAAAGGGTGGGTGCAAACTTCTGAAAATCCAGTCACTGTTAGCCATGTAAACACTTAATATAAAGATCTCTCTCTTGCTAATGTTTATTCTGCACATTTTTGCCCTACATTAGGGTTGCTATAGGTGATGTGATGAGCTCCCTACATTGTTCCCACATTTCTGATCAGAAACCTTAGTGAGATCTAACAACTTTCTCTCTCCCATCTGTGTTTACTCCAGACTTTCATCCACTTGGACTTTGGTGTAGAAAGGAACTCTGATTGGCTCACATTTCATATGTAGTAAAGCATCTAACCAATCATAGCCAAGACCAAGTTCTTGTAACCAATCATAACTCAGAAGTCGGGAAAAACTCAACCTAACCTCAAAGTTGGGGAAAACTTTTCACGCTTAAATTTTACACACTTTACAGCAGGCAGAAATACATGTCATGTCAAAAATGGTAAATTCTGTTTAAACCTTCTGAGTACATAAATGCACTTCAGTTTCATTGAGGAAATACAGTCCATGTAAAAGGGGATACGGTTCAAATTCTAGGACTGGGTTGATTCGGTTTAAATATATAAAAAATACACCCGTTCTAATACCTTATTATTTCTGTAGTAGGAGCTTGGTTACATTTATAACAGAAGCTCTTTAACAATACAAATATTTAAAGTACAAAAATGTGTTGTGATTTAAAAATGAACTACATTTAACTGTAACAACTAACTTGGCTCACAAACATTAAACCATATTGTTTGCAGCCACCCTATTTTTAGATTGTCATTATAGAGAATGAATCAACTCAAGCTGACTTATATCAGTCTAACCTGCGTCTGCATTTCATCCAGCAGATCTCCGAAGCTGTCGTTCATCCAGCTGGTTGAGAAAAGTTCAGAAACTGTGCTTGCTGTCTCAAGCAGGACGTTCAGATTTCCTGTGAAGACAGAAAAAAAGGTTAAAAGTGCAAAAACAAGAAATAAAAAGATATTCGGTGCTGAGAAAGGTCCCAACAGGAGTCATTACTACTGCCTAATCCAACTTTCACAGCAACTTAACAGTGGAGAAGGAAACACACAATGTGTGAAAGAAGCCCCAAAAGACAAAAGATCTGCAGAAACATGGGCTGTAGCGCACTCACAGTACCCCCAGGAGCAACAAAGAATAATCTGGTATAAGGATAGGACTAATACTGCCCTAACACTATATTGTTTTTGTCACTAATATGACTGAAATACTGTAATTAGGCAGTGAAATGCTAGAGCAAATGGTGTGTAATAATATTCGTATCAAATAAAATAAAAAACATTACCTATAGTAATGGTCTATGTCCCTATTGTAAGATACTGATATTTTAAAATAATTACCTAATTGCATAAGTACATAAGTATATAATATATTATTGTACACTATAATTATGTAGGTATTCAATAGAAATAGGGCCCTAGACACAGGCAGGTCTTACTGTATGTAACCTGACTAACATCAATCAGTCCTACCATTAAAACTCAAAAAATTAAGCCCAGTATTGTGTAGGTTCCCCTTGTGCCTCAAGGCATGGCTCCACAAAACCTCTGGAGTGTGCTGTGGTGTTTGACACTGGTCTGTTAGCAGCAGATCCTTTGGGTGAGGCTGGGTGAATCCTGTGGGTTGTGAGGTTGGGCCTCCATGGAATGGACTTGTTTGTTCAGCACATTCCATGGATGTTTGATATGGGAAATTTGGAGGACAGTTCAACAACCTTAAACTCTTTGCCTGCTAAGCCCCATATGCAGCAGGATGTGATGCACTGCATGTTCTGATACCTTTCTATCATAGCCAGCAGTGAGTTTTTTCAGTGATTTATGCTACATTTGGCTTTTCTGTGGGATCGGACAGGATGGGTTGGCTTTTGGTCCAAACAGGCATAAATGAACCTTGGATGGCCATCTTCACTGGTGTATAACAGATAATACTAGACTTAATACTGGACTATATATATATGAAATAGACATAGGGAGATGGACATAGGTATTATGGGACCTGAATAATGTAAAAAATAAAAAATAAATCAATTGCAGTGATAGGAAGATTATCAAATCTGTGTTTGAGTGTTTTAATGGTTTTATACAAACCATTTTAAATGATTAAAACGTTTCTCTACTAAAAATATTAATTCAAAGTTACATTCATTTGTCCCTACATTGATACATTAATTGTGGATTATCCATGAAAGGTTAGTTCCTATTCGCACTGCATTCTCACTGTATTCTGTAAGGTTATATAGATATATATTATCATTTTATTATTTTATTTTTTTTATTCATTTTTTTCTCTTCTGGCCTCCTGACTTAGTATGGTGTATTCTGCAATGCTGGCGTTAAGCCTATTAATGTAAAATCATACACACAGTTTGAGATATAAGAGGATTAGACAAAAGTGTGGAAGTAGATTTAGTCCATGGAGAAATCAGCGAGTCATTCGCACAGTGCCCTGTGCCGATTGTTTTATGAACTAAGCAAATTAGAATTATGCAGATAAATGCTGTAGAGAAATGGAGCAAAATGTAAATGAGAGAATTTGTCTTGAACAATTACAGCGTAATAAAAATCTGCCCCCAAAAAAGTTCATAGCCTATAGTTTATAGAAAAGTTATGGTTTGCTTAATGTGACTTTTCAAAACACAACAAAAGGTTTTAAAGTTAGAAAGAAAACTAAAAAGATACCTGGGGGCTCGTTGGCCAAAGTTTCGAAGATCGTTCTGTTGAATGGACCAAACTGAAGGTCAGCTGGAAGGATGCTGGAGATAGACAACAGCACCGTTTGCAATCTAAAAAAAAAAAAAGTGTTATCAAAACACCCTAAGGTTTTTAAAATAAATAAATAAATTTCACTATAGATACATTTACAGCATTGTATTTGCAGCTCTTTGTGCAAAATACAGTCTAAAATTGTCTAAAAAGTCTATGTCAAAAAAAAAAAAAAAAAAGATTGATTATGCTGATTTAGTTCCCTGAATCTGAATGAGTTCCCATTTCAGTCATGGATTTCTGTAGCTCCAGAAGATCTAAGCAGTTACTCGGGGTAAATGGCAGTCATGCAGAAAGTATGAGAGGAGATTAATAAACCTGAAATATTCTCCCCTGTCTTATTGAAACTTCATAATCAGTGCCAATGGCTTCAAAGAATGAAAAGAAAAGAAACTTACCTCTGAGTCCAGTTACTGTCATTTGTCATAAGAGACCCAGCGTTCATCCCAATGGCCCCAAGGATCGCAGTTGCCAGATCTATCTCAGAGCTGCTGTTAGCCATGGCAAGCAAATTCTGAATGGTGGTCAGGATCTCCTGAGTCGTGTTAACACTCTCACTTGAAGGGTCTTGACGTGATGACAGAACCATCAGAAGAGTATTTTCCAGGTCACTCATAATGCCAAATGAGGTATTGGTGTTGTTATTTGCAATTGTCTCTAGAAGGCTTTGGACAGAACCGAAAAGCATATCCATTCCGCCTGCTAGGTCTTCAGTGGTGATGGTGTGGTTTAGAGCTAAGGCCATTGTCTCCATGAAGTTGAAAATGACATCAAGGTATTGCTGCTCTCCTAAAGGTAGTTCTAAAGACAATGCAGACATGATTGCTTGTAGAGAGTCGAGCATGTATGGGAGATCACCAGTGGAAGAATTTTCCATTAGGCCCCTGCTGAGACAAGTGGACACCTGGTTTGAAACAGTGGACAGGACAGAATACACTCCCATGGACATGGGATCTTCTGTTAGGTTCTGAGATTTCAAAAGATTCAAAGTGACATTCTGGTAGATTTCAAAGAAATCTGGTCTGATTTGAGCCGTGTCTGAGACATTTGAAAGAGCTAAAAGGAGAGAAGACATGAGAGGATGGTTGTCATCTTGGACTCTCACCGGAATACTTGACATCATGCGGGTCAAGATCATTCTTCGTTCCAAATCATTGCTGAAGGTGTTGTTAGAAGCAGAGAGATTGAACAAAATTTCAGTGGCCAAGGCACTGTGCAGGATGAAAGGGTAAGCAATCTCGTTGATAGATTGGCCACTTGAACAGGTGGTGTTATCAGCATGGGTGAAGCCAAGAGCCAACGAATCAGCTATCTTGTTACTTGACATCACCACTTTTTCCAGATCTGTTGGATATGACATGAGCAATGCAAAAGCTTCCATTATCTGTGCTGAAATGTTGAAGAACATCATGTCCTCAGGAGGTACAAGTGAGGCAAAGGCGTCAGTAGTTTGGTTTATCGCCATCATATAGGATCCAAAGTCGATCTGTGATTGTGACATTGATGATACAGAGCCGATTAAGCTTTGAATGATGGACTGGTGCATGAGGCTGGTGTTTAGCATCTGGGGCAAATTTTGTGATAGAATATCGTTGATGGCTGAGATGATGTCACTATGGTTACCGTTGTTTGCCATGGTGTATGATGCTGCAGAAGTGAGCTGATTGGCCATCTGTTCAACCATTTGCCCTATATCCAAAGAAGGCTGCTGCGAAAACATCCTTACCATTCCGACAATTCCTCCCAAGCTTTCTACCAGTTGCACATCACTCGATCTCCAGCCCTGACTCATGGTCTGCGTGATCATCTGCTTAAATAAATTTCCATTGCTTGGAAGTGTAAAATTACTTAGCATACCAAGGACTGTGTCAATGGTTTCATCTTGACTTGAACTTCCTGTCATATCCCTGGATATACCCTTGAGGAAGATGCCCAGGTCTGGGTGTGAAAACAAAACGTGCATGGTATCCAACATTTCTTCAGAGCTGAGGGGCATGGAAAGGATTTGAAACACGTTTTGGTAGTTGATCTCCAGGAGGTCAAGAAAGTCATCGATTGGTTCTCTGGTCAAATTTGTCATTGGTCTTCTGGCATTTTGGGTTGCTGACACAATATTCCTTAGATTGTCTCCCTGAGCAAGTTTCATTTGGATTGGATTGAGATGGTCGTTGATGGGGGAAAACAGGTTGTTAGGGCCAGTAACATGTTGCAATGCATACAGGACATTGCCGGCAAGATCAATAAAGAGGTCAGAGCAGCTTGGTTGAGGGTTTGAAGCTGACACCAAATCTCTTAGCATGTTATACAACCTGGTGAGCATCTCAATGCCAAAATACAATCCAGTGTCTTCTGTAGTGTTGTACCAGCTGACCAGTTCACTCACAGACGCCATGATGTTACTTGTGTTCTCTATATACACCAGTTGCTCCATTACATCATATATCATCGACCAGTTTCCAAAAAGTCTCATATCAATGATATTGCGTATCACCTCCTTTATGAGAATCTCATCGGAAAAGTTTTCAGGTGTGCTGAATGTATCATTATTCAGGAAACTATCTATTTGCTCGCTGCTGAAGTTCATTGCAGTGAGCAACACGTTCAGGGCATTTAGGACCATCTCAGGGCTTGCTGTTACATTCTGATACCCCAAGCTGTAGTCAATGGCTTTCTGCGCTGCTAGAACGTATTGACTCCAGCCTAATTGATTTAGATGCAACATGGCATTTTCCAAGGCATCTTGACCAAAGGATAGGCTGGTCAAGAAAAAAAAGAAAGAGAAAAAGAAAGTGATTACTGCTTTACAAGAATTGAGAGCACTTGTACCTATCATCCCGGCTATGTCTTCTTAAACAGGTCAAAAGAACTTTTCCCTTGGATTTAACCACAGCAATTTTTAGATCGCCTCACATTTAAGGTACGTATGTAAGGTAAATAGTATTTATCTAAATAGTATTATGATTATATAATAAAGTACTTTTGCAATCATGTTACCAGGGTTGCCTTAAATTTGGGTTTAACACAATTCCAAGCACCCTTGGACAGGGGGCCCTTAAAAATCCTATTCTTGGTTTCATCAGGAATGGCGTCCCATTCTATCTTTGGGGTCCCCAAAACCTTTAGTTATCATCCCTATATTTAACTATCTAATTGTGTACCTTCCTGAGAGTATACAGTATGAAGGTATGTGTGTAGAATGTCCGCAAGTTTAGTATCATCTTTATTATTATGGACTTGGAGAATGGGGAATGGAGAATTTCTCCTGTGGTCAGTGATCTATGTTTATCGTATAATCCTTCTGCATTTTGACTTCATCAATTTGCCAAGATGCCCATAATGTGATTGTTATCACCACTAAGTTTATTACTGGAAGGTGTACAGGAAGCAAAATCAATATAAGAGCAGCAAGACACAGATAATCCCAAAAATGATAAATAATGAGTAAACAAAACTCACTTTATCTGTTAAGGCCAGGTTTGAGGTGGGGAATCAAATCGAAAGCAATGCAAAATGTAATTATTCCACACTGTCGTGTTTCATAAACCTAGGTGTTTATTTGCTTTTGAATCTGGGCAAATATTGTCCATATTACTCTGGAAATCCAATCATATATTCTATTTATATCTGTTTTCTGTTTTCTTGTTAAAATTCAAATCTGCATACTTTTTTATTATTTACTTATTTATTTATTTATTGCCTTATCATGTTTAAGAATGGCGGCACAGTGGCTTAGTGGTTAGCACTGTCACCTTTCACTCTCATGGTCTGGGTTTGATTCCCTTCATGGTCTGTGGGGATGGAGTTTGCATGTTCTTCCTGTGCTTGGTGGGTTTTCTACAGGTACTCCGCTCAGTACAAACACATGCAGATTAGGCTAATTGGCGTTTCCAAATTGCCTGTAGTGTGTAAATGAGCGTGAGAGTGTAACTGCGTTCCATTCCAAAGTGTACTTCACAGGGTGCTCCCTATTCCCTGCTCCATTTGCAGGGAATATCGGAAAAGGGAAATTCCCTCAACAGAATTCCACCTTTCGGAACACCCTGAGAAGTCGCCAGCACAGACATCACTTCCTCGGTGCATTACCATGGTAACACAAGCACCTCGGATACCTGTCGCTGCTGCTGTGGATATTTCACACTACGCTTTACAAATTATGACACTATGATACGCTGGGAACGCAATGGATGCACTGGATACTCTTTTCCGGTGAAGTGAAGACCACTCCGGTAACACCATTACAGGTAACTGTATACTGTAGCCATAAATGACTTTAAACATTAAGCAATTATGCGAAAGTAATTTATTAATAAAGAACAGTATATAAGAGAAATAAAACACTATGCCGTGATAGCAAAATTCAAAAAGTCATCTTCTAACTACACCACTACTGTACATCCTTGATTATTTCCCTCTAACAGGTCGATGCAGTCCTCTAGGAGGTCGATCAGATATGCCCCTGGTAAATGGTGGTGAACTTGCATTTAAAGACCCACATGTGCTTTTTTTTATCATTTAATCACCTCTGTAGCTGGGAGAGCAGGTCACTCCAGTTAGATAGATTTCCCGCTGCTGAGAGAG
The DNA here is from genome assembly GCA_030068275.1 of Clarias platycephalus. Lineage (NCBI taxonomy): Eukaryota > Metazoa > Chordata > Actinopteri > Siluriformes > Clariidae > Clarias > Clarias platycephalus. The sequence goes on along the minus strand of JAQQZT010000036.1, from coordinate 29,958,899 downwards.
ACTGGTTGAAGTACTCCACCAGGCTTTGTGACAGATGCTGCATGGCCAGAGACTCATTAAAACTGGCTGAGTGAAACGCCTCTAGTGAGCTGACGATCTCCGCAACTGTAGCATCAACCCACTGAGGATCCACATCCTGCGTTTAACATGCACAGCAGTTAGAAGCAAGAACAGTGAAAAAAAAAAGTTCATTAGAATTTATATATATACAGTGCAACCTAGTGGCCAAACCACACAGTATACAGTAATACTTGCAGGTAGGGTGACTTGAATGGAGCAATACATGTGCTCATCATTTGTGGATTAGTTTCATAAGCATGGTTAATGCATGTCAGTGCTCTCATTCCAATACATCATTGTTTCTATGGTAACCGTACAACCCCAACTGATTTTAAATAAAGGTTTCAAGATTGAAAGTATAATCATTGATATGGTGTCATTTTTCCTTAAGGCAAAGAGAATTTGAAGAAGGAGACTCAATGGTTAGGCTGTAATTTTAATATATCAGATATTTGTATACTTTACTTCTAAACAGATAAATGGATGATGTGCCTTTTCTTCTGGCATCAAAAATGGTAAGCATGCAGAAAGCTGCTTTAAATGGGTATCAGTTTTCAAAGTCATTCTTAAAGTCATGTGACACATCTTGAAACAATGTAGTGTTCTTTTGTTTAATAGCACAGGTATGTGACACCTGCATGGAGATGACATGACTGGTCATGGGAATGCCGCGGCTCTGGATATGAGTCAGAGTTAAATATATTCATCTGAATCTTAAATAAAATAAGCTTGAGTTTTTTAGTTGAGGGATACTTCTCTACAGGCTTTCTGAAGGACTTTTTGTCTTGGTAATGTGTCTCAGATGCATCAGCAATGCCATGTGTTACAAAGTCAGTTCTCATAACACATCAATAAGTGCTTGTGTAAAGCATCATAAAACTTCTACAGTGCCGTGCAAAAGTATTCATACCCCTTGAACCTTTCCACATTTTGTCTGGTCTATATCGAAGAGTGGCTATTGTTGAAAGAAAGTCATAAGAAGTCTCGTTTCCAAGCCGTGAGGAACTGCAAACATGGCTTTCTTTCAATAATGGCTTTCTTCTTGCCACTCTTCCATAAAGGTCAGATTTGTGGAGTGCAAGACTAATATTTGTCCTGTGTACAGAATCTCCCACCTGAGCTGTGAAGCTCCTCCAGACTTACCATGGGCCTCTTGGCAGCTTCTCTGCCTTTCATTGCCGTCCTTGACCATCCTGTCAGTTTAGGTGGACGACCATGTCTTGGTAGGTTTGCAGTTGTGCAATACTTTCCATTTCTGTATGATGGATTGCACTTTATCCCTGACATGTCTGGTGTGTTCCTTGGACTTCATGATGCTCTTCGTTCACTAATGTTCTCTAACAAACCTCTGAGGACTTCACAGAACAGCTGTATTTATACTGAGATTAAATTACACACAGGTGGACTCCATTTACTAATTACTGTAGGTGACTTCTGAAGGCAAGTGGTTTCACCGGGTTTTAGTTAGGACAGTGTTTTTCAACCTTTTTTGAGCCAAGGTACATTTTTAATTGAAAAAAATCACAAGGCACACCAACCATCGAAACTGTAAAAATAATGAAACTCTGTAGCCTATATTAACAATATACAGCCATTCTTATCGAAGTGTCTTGAACAGGAATCAAATGAACACAAAGAAAAAGTATTTTATGATCTTTCATATTTCTTCTTCTTTCAAATAAAAAGTGCAATTAACAATATACAG
>JAQQZT010000036.1:29914265-29930281 GCA_030068275.1 Clarias platycephalus | reverse complement strand
GAATTAAGTATGATTAGGTGTCAAACAGATATTCAAAGCTAGATAAGATTTGAATAATTTTTTGTTGAATCCTTGACGCATGTACACATACCTCGAGCCCCAGAACCTACTTTTAATCATCAGGTAATGTTTATTTAATCACTTTCAAACAACAGGTTATATTTATCGTACACTGTGGTTAAAGTATTTTTTTTATTATATATTTCATAATCATATTAACATGCTAGGTCTAATATATTATAGTTTCAATAGAAACAACTAATACAGTTATAATACCAAAACATGGATTATACTTGGGATTAAACAAACATGTGATAGAGCTGAGTCTAGTCAATAAATGTTGTTTCATACTTTAGAAAAATGTTACCACAATGACTGGTTTTACAATCTTTTTTAAAAATATCTAAATGAAATCTTCTTTTCTGTATATGACATTAATTTATACCATTTTCAGCTCTTTTTCTACATTTTGCCAAAAAATATAATACATATTTGTTTCATTAGACTTATATTAAGTTAAATTGCTGGATTAAAAAAAGAAAGAAATACCATTATCCAACAATGACTACTTTTATAGTTTTTTTATTTAATACTGAATAATATTCTGACAAATAATTTAGCAATCACCGGAATGTATTGTAAAATCAACCATTTTTTATGCTTTATAAAAAATATTTTTGCTCACTAACCTGGTTGTCGGTTATGGTGTAGTTGATGGCATTCAAGATGGACATGCTAAGGTTTGATGAGGCCTCCATGCTGGTATCTTGAAAATGAAAAGAGTTTACATTAGTCAGGAGTCAAATCAGGAGATGGAGTATAAAGCTAGCTTAATGGCTAAAAAAGTACATTACAGGAACTGATCTAAAAATAAATTAAAAAATTAAAAAATAAGTAAATAAAAACATTTAACTTAAGCAGTAAATTTCAACTTTGCCTCCATTACCAGAAAATAGATTCTTGTTTTTATCACAGTGTTATGGTAAAAATGTTTATTCAGATGATCAAACTATGTTTTTTTTTTTTTTTTTACCTGGCTGTAGTACTAACTCTTCCTAAAGAAAATGAACCTGAGGCCAGTTGTTAGCATATATACAGTATGGTAAAATGTTGACCAAAACCACAATTTGTTAAATGTCAAATTTTAGTTAAGAACAAATGATAGCATTTAGCTTAATGTTTCTATATTGAAAAGCAATACTACAGCCCTATTTAATTATTGAGGCTCATATGGTTATAGAAAGTATTCTCATGGACAAAAGAAATGTATAAAAAAATATATGGTTAAATTACCATCATGCTCAGTGGAGCATTCATTTATTGTGGATAAGCTAACTAACAACTTCTTAAAATTTGTCATTTGCTCATGTCCAGCTGTCATGTCTTGGTTTGAAAAGTAAAACATTCGGATTGGGTATTCTGTCTTCACACTACGTTTACTCAATGCTAGCAGGGAAAAGGCCATTGGAACATTTCAACTTGGTGCAACGCAAGCAGACATCATCAGACAGTTCGGACTTGCCAGGCTGTGGAAGAGATTCTGAACAACTGGTTCCACTGTTAATAGGTCTGAAAGGCCAAGAGTGGCAACACAAACAAGACAAATTAATTTAATGGCGCCATTTGAGAAATTGTGGAGAAAATCTTGTCTTTGTTGTCAAGCTGAGATCGATAACAGAGGCTAATTCACTCAATATTGACTTCGTAAACAGAAATGCTGAATACACCGACTTTATTCAGTCAACCTCCATGATCTCTGGAGCTGAATATTTTGAAAATCTGGTGCTGATAGACAGTTTTTGTCTTTTTGTGAAAAATCCAACTTCTTATTTAGTTGACAGAAATAAAATTTGTAATGAATGTATACTGAATATGCAACATTTCATATAAAAATCTTATAAACATCTGGACCATTTCTAATTAATAATAATTTGCTTCATAAAGCTTCATGAAGCATATTCACAAAAAGTTTAGAAGCCATGTACTCCCAACAATTAAAAAAATATTACCATATTTTAAGAGAAGCTTTAAAGGTGTTTTTCAATGTGTTAGAAGTAAAAAGTTCATTTAAAAGATAATTTTGTTTAATACGTCTGAAATACTATCATTTCACATGACTGTAGGTTCAGAATTAGATTGTAAAGCTGGGGTAAAACCATAATTACACCTGCTTAACAATCTAATACTGGCTTAGTATTACAGAGAAACCTATATTTACATATTCATTCATTAAACCGACAAATACTTGACATTTTTTTCCATTAATAACTCTGTACAAATATTTTCAACTTGCTATGTGTACACCTGCTTGGATTGCTTGTAAGTAGTGGGTTGCAAGTTATTCAGTTCTGGCCTTAGGGCACCAGGTACGACTGCAGAGTAATTTAAGAAATAATGCATGACCAAGGAAGCAAAAATATATTGAATATCACCATACTGTGTTTCAGCTGTAAATAGTTACCGTTGCCATAAAGCTATTTATTACTGTTCCATATTGGTTTAATGAAGTCTACTGTCACTGTGCCTAGATCTGAGTCGGGAGGTGAGTGTACTGATATTCATGCATCCAAGAGTTAACAATGCATTTTTTATTTTTTTGCTTTACTGTAGTAAATAAATTTTAGACAAAATTGAGTAAACCTAAAAAGGTAATGTTTGCACACCTGGAAATTTGTTCTACTGAAACTGTCTTCGTTTCTTTTATTTTTCATCTCCATCTGACGAGCTTTCAGATTTAAAGTCGGAAGTTATATTTATATAAAAAAGGGCCCGAAATATAACTAAATTTAAACCTACGCTAATAACAGTTTTGAACTATTGCTAGGATTTAAATTTCATGGACGATCAGACATGAATCAAACACCCCGATGCCATTATAGTAAACGTAGGTGCTGTTGATACAGTACACCAAGATTCCCAGAGTCTAATCTGATTAGTGCACTGGAACAAAATGATGCATTAAGTAACTTATAACACATTTATGTGTTAGTGCTATCTGTTTAACATGGAAAGATTTAAAGACGGGAAAGTGCAGGTACTGTACATACTTAGCCATGAATCCCATTGCTGTAGCATCAGCTGTGTGCTGTTGGTTGTGTCTCTCTTCATGATTGAATGGACCAAATGAAATTTCTCAAGGTCAGGTAAAGAGGGTAATAATCCATGAGGTAGCAGTGGAAAACTGAGGAGAAAGAGATTGAGTTTGAGTTTGGATTAGGAATACATGTTATTTAAATGACAAATAGTGTATATAACCTAACTTAAAAAGTATAATTAAAGCCTAATACTATTTAGTTACAGATATGTTTCCTTTTACATCATTGCTGGTTTGATTAAAGCGAGAGGGCATGTACTGTACATATTTTATGTTTTGTCAGTCTAAGCAGAACAAACATTTTTTGGTGTGTATTGCATTTGACAATGATAATCTTTTCTCCTTTGGGCTGGACACACGTTAATCAAACTTTCATGTTTTTTTCAAGCTTCAGTGCAAAAGAATAAAGTGTAAAAGGTACAGCTTACAAATCAGTTACACAACTGAACAACAGGCAGAACAACAACAATGATCACCTCCAACAAAGAAGGAAAGTGACAGGTGATAAAAAAATTACTTATGACCACATTTGTACAAAATTAATTGTATTTAAATTATTTAATTACATTAAGTTTTATTTATATAACATTTTAACAATGGTCATTGTCGCAAAACAGCTTTACAGAATCAAAAAATCAAAAGTGTGATCACACGAGTTGGATCCAAATACAGCTATACAGTGAAACCCCATTTTACTCATCTGAAAATTTATATTTTAAAGTGAAAAAATATACATATAGCAACATGTTTAAATAACAAACAGAATTTTCACCCAAGTAAAATAAGTCAAACAAAAAGAAATTGCGGTAAAACATGATATGTTTATGTTAAACTCCTTAAACTCATAACAACGTTAAAACATAGCTAGAGAAAGCTTTTATTTATTTATTTATTTATTTAAAGAAATCATAATTAAAATATCATAATATTTGATTTCTGCAAAGCCAATGCACTTAAATTTTATTGACGTTCATACGTGTGTTGTTAGATCAGTGTTTCAAATCACAATTAAGCTCAAGCGGTCATGTGCACGTGCACACCAAATTTCGTGCGAGATGAAACTATAAAACAAAAGCAAAACACGTTTAGTTAATGCCACCATGTGATCATTTAGGCATTTAAAAAAAAAAAACTGGCACGTGATCCTCACACAAAGAAAAGTAGTTTGTTGTTTGTTTGATTGATTTTGTTCTTGTTGGCTTTTTTTCCATTTTTGTTAAAATCGTATAAAAAAAAATTTACTTTCCAATGTGAGATCATTTTTCTGTGACTTGTTCCTAGAAAATAAATAAATAAATAAATAGATAAGAATAATTGCAGCTTCGGGCTCGTAAACAGGAAAAACAGGTCAAATGGAATGTGCCGGGCCATGGAGGTTTCTACAGGGTAATAGAGTTAATTCACTTTAAAATTAAAACAAAGCACATGGGTGTGAATCATTGTCACTAGCCGCTATGTCTGTACAGTTCTTGCTTTTTGACTGATCAAAACAGTACACACATAAGTAAAAAAAATTAACAAAAATACAAGGACTAATAGTTTTAGAGAAAAATGGGTTTGGTCTTAGTGACTCACCTTTACTTTGGACTTAAGTCTAAAATTTTTAATGTAAACTGCTGCCATTTCTTTTTATACATAGCTTGAGAATTAACTAAGACTACAACCCCAATGAACATCAACTCTGGGTTGTTGTTTTGATGTAAACATTATGCGTCATACGTCTACAGCCTATATGTACATGTACACTCAGTTTTGTTGACGGTGGACTGGCTGAGTGCTGTACTTCCCATAGAGCCCTCATGTCTGTGTTTCCTTCTGGCTCTTATTTTTAGTTTTCCCTGCTTGCACTTTGCACTAAATATACATTCACTTTATACATTATGTGAGTGTGACCATAACTAACTGCTCTCCCTCTCTTTGTCGAGCTGCACATGCCACTCCTGAGGTCACTGGGGATGTTTCCACTTTACCATGAAGATGGTCTTGGACTGATGCAGACAGCTGTTCTAAATAGTTTTGTACCTGAGCCTCCAATAACGAAACTGGACTCCATGTGAACTTAAACACATTTCCTGTTATACTGAACTTCCAGCCTCCCAACACACAGTATTACTGCTGATCTAGAATACAGATCCCTGCTATCCTTTATGACCCAAATGAAGATGGGTTCCCAGTCTGGTTCCTCTCAAAGTTTCTTCCTATTGGTTTCTATTGTTCCTATTGGTTAGGGGAGTGGTGGCTCAGAGGGCTAAGGCACTGCGTTACTGGTTGGAAGGTTGGGGGTTTTATTCCTGAGCTCCACCAGGTTACCACTGTTGGGCCCTTGAGCAAGGCCCTTAACCCTATCTGCTTCAGTGGCGTTGTACCATGACTAACCCTGCGTTCTGACCCCAGTTCCGCTGGGATATGCAACGAAAGAATTTCACTGTGCTGTAATGTACTGTATATGTGACAAATAAAGGCTTAACTTAACTATTAGTACAGGACGTTTTCCCCGCCACCATCGCCCTCCACTTGCATAACAGGGACAAACTGATAAATATAATTTATACATACTTACACTTTTTAAACTCATTTATAATTCTTTTAAGCTGCTTTGCAACAATGACCATTGGTGAAAGTTATATAAATATATATATAAATTAAACTGAATTGAAATGACTTGATATCAAATACATGAAGGTAAGGCAAAGGTACTTAGTTTAGCGTTTGCGTAGTGTTTAGAGAACACTATGCTTAAACTACTATACCCAGGTGAGCTGCAAATTCATAAAACAACCTAGTATGTAAGAAAGATGCTATAAATATTAAAAACATAAATAAATTGGTAAGTTAATGTGCTGTTTTGTTGAGTGCTTGGTTTATTGGTTTATTGGTTGAGCGAGTGAATGGTGGATAGATGAATCTAGTCTATAATTCAATGTTTTGAATGAATGTCTAGTTCAGGACACAAATTATCAACAGCGAAATAGTCCTGTATTTTCTTAATATAACACAAACCAGAATAAAAAGATTTCATGGTTTAACAGTACAATTTGTTAACTGTAGTACTAAGGAATGAAACCGAGATTGCTCTTGGATCTCATACCTGTGCGTGTCCACGTCCCTTCGTTGCCGTAGGCCCTTTGTTCTAGAGTCTGGGAGGTAGGATTTACTGGAGCAGGAGCTGTCAGTATTACACATGAGAGTCTGCAGGAAGGGAAAGAACCCTGCGCTCGGGAGGTTCTTCGGGGCGACATAGCCTGAAAAAAGAGACGATATGAAAAATTTGATAGTGTGCATATGTGAACATTTCTACATCATGCAGGCAGAAATATCATACAGTATATCATATGGTTTCACTATCTGTCAAGCGTTGTTGAGTTGTTGACTTGGCTTTGATGCTGGGGCTTAGCAAACTAAGTTTTACAGCAATCTGCTGTGCTTAGAGCTCGGGGAAAGGAACTTTCTAGAAAAGTGCAACAGAAAACAGAATGTACATGCAAGTTTACATACTTCTTAAATCTTGCTGGAGATATTCGTCTCTTTCTTTTGCCCAGTTTAACTGGAAGTGTTTTGCAAACTATTCAAAATCCAAAGAGTTTTGGACATCTAGTCTCTCTCTAGACTAACAGTCATCACAGATTTCAGAGTTTGTTTATTATTTTGTTTGAGAGAAACATGTGTGTGATTTGCAGTACAATTGCATCTTGGCTGAGAGAAAGATGGAAGTGCTGAGAAAGTAACGAATCTCACACTGACAATAATAATATCATATGAGTTTTCATATAGGAACAAGAATGAATTGCAGTTGATGCAGAGCTCAGGAATATGTCATATGTTTTTTACTTATAAAATTATAAGTGTGTAAAAAACAGGACAAGCGGAGATGGGAAAGACGCTTACTGTACATTATGAATAAAGTTTGCGCTTGGATCCAGGCAGATAAGAAGGGATTGTGTAAATCAACCACAGAATTGGTTAATGGGTAACCGTAGTAACTATAGATCGTATTAGAGAAATCATGGTCGCTATACTATAAGAAAAATAGCAGCAGCTCAATGTTCAATGCCCAATGCTCAAAGTTACTGATCAGAAGGCCGAAGGTTCAAGCCCCAGCTCCGCCAGATTGAGCAAGATCCTTAAATGCTGTATGATGGCTGACCACGGCCTTCTAACAATGCTATGATATACAAATGATAAGGAAGACAAATAAGCACAAAGCTAAATTAAAAAGAAGCTATAGTCACTATAGGCCCTTGTCACTCTGTCCTTACTCTTTGCCTATTTTTTACCTGCTTCCAACACAACAACTTTAGACAACACGACAAACTGTTCACTTACTGCCTAATATGTCTCACTCAACTCCAGGCGCCAGTATAACAGGATATTGTAACTGTAGTTACTGTGAGACTTTCTCAGCTCCAGGGTGCACAAACAGAAAGTAACAGTAAGACTATATCAGGTATTTTAGTTGTTGGAGGTGTAATTTATACAAATTGAGTGACTTCACTACATGCCTTCTGTGTGTAAAAAATCTGCTAAAAATAAACTGTATAAGCTTGCTAAGCCATCAGGCAGTAATTTAACCCTCACCATAAGGAGCCTGAAAAAAGTTATCACTGAGTCTGGTCTAATGCATGGTATACTGTACGGCACATGCAGTGCACATGCTTGCAAGTCGAAAAATGCATTTTTCTGTCTGCATGTCTAACTGACAAAACGAAATGTTGTATGTAGGAACGAAAGACCAAAATGCACAGATAAACCCTATTATTTCTATTTAAAAATCAAATTAGTATAAGTATAATGTATAAAGTAATTCCTGATCACAGACCATATTCCAAGTCGACCTTAACCCTTAGGGGTCGACAGTATCGTAAACGATGCCAATCACTTTTTTTTTCTTTGCAATTGTCTTTGTGAATGAAATTATATTGCAACAACCCAAATATGTTCTTAAACTGTAGACGTTTTTTCTTTCCAAAACGTGTATTGCTAAATAAATGTTTGTTATTAAATTAATGTCAAAAATAAATATCAGATTCTCGTCTCCACACGCGTTGGAGATCCGCCCCTGCACTTAGCGCTCCATTCACATGCAAGATTTATGTAAACGACTCTATTCAGATGTAAGTAAATGCTAATTGTTGTGTAGTTTGTTGATTGGGGGGGAGGGGGGGGGGGGGTTGGTGCTGATGCATCCCCGTGTCCAACAGAACAGGAAGGGCTTAAATAAATAAAAAATTATTATTATAATTATTATAAAAAAATATTCTTTTACGCTTGTAAAAATCTTTCATGACTCGTGGCATGAATCTAAAAAAACATGATAATAATAATAATCATAATAATATTAATCACCATGTTTTCTTGCTATTTGTGTCCAGCGTTGAATTATTATTTGACCACGATTGGCTGAAAGAAAGCTGTTCACATTGTGCGCGCTTATGAGTAACGTACTGTATGCTTTCAGTGAACATGCTCATCACTACATCCGCCATATACTATTTCAACCTGAAAGAAAAACACTTAAAAACAAAAGTGTCTTTCTGCATGTGATCTCTGTAATTGTACTGATAAAATAAAGTACGGTTCTCTAAAGGCTAACATACAGTAACAGCAAAAAAAACACAAAGCAGGAATGCCATCATGCTAGATTCCACTGACGATATTGAAATGCTGGGTGTGGGATTACTGTAGTAGGAGTGATAGAAGCTTCCATTAGACATCTTGTTCTTTTAACAAAGCCACAAGTATTTGCTTAATCATCATGCTATGTGGGACAGTTGCCAAAGAAAAAAGATATTACACATAAAATAGGTCATTGTCAGCAGGATACTGACATCATACTGTAGGAATATTTTCTATATCTATGCATTTATTTATGATTAATTCTTTGTTTAAACAAAGATTAATTCTTTAAGATGCTATCAGCTTGTCTTATCATTTTTTAAACCTTAATCACAATAAATATATAATCATTGTATGGATTTTGAAATGATGATTAAACCAATTGTACATGACAACTCAAATTGCCCAAAATATATGTATTGAAAAGAAAAACTTGAAGTTAAAGTTGTTTTTAACAACTTCCCAAACTTTTACAAACTTTTCTGACATGGAGTTAGCAAGAAATTCGACGAACGGTGACGAACAATTTATCAAGTTAGAATTAATATAGAACAGAGCTTTAAAACTTGGGGTCATGCAATATTTTTATGCACTTCACATAAATGTAACATTTGGAAATAAAATGTCACTTGTATTTCTTTTTGTATTTTGTCAAAAGATTTTTGTCTATATATTAAATTGTTACAGTTTCAAACAGTTCCATAGGGAAAGCCAAACACACCTTGAATTAAAATATGATGAACTAGATAAAGCTCATTACACTATAAAGATGCTTTTAAATCCTCTCATATCATTCTTTTTTTAATATTGAAATCAATAAATTAATTCATTTATTAAATACAAATTTATTCTCATATAAACAAGTTTTTTTATTTTTAATGTAAAAAAAAAAAACTACACATTTAAAATTTGGAGTTATAAGATTTAAAATCTCTTAGGTTTCATTTTCAATTTTAAGGTTTATATGAAATAAGGAAACATTTACATTTTTTTGTTTATAAAACATGATGTGATCATGAAATGGGAAAAGTTTCTGCTTCCTTTAAAAGATTACAGTAAAATTAACACACTATTAAAAGTAATGTGAACATTTTTCAACAAGTTCATACAGTAGATGTAGCTTAAAATCTGAAGATAAGAAAAAAACAGACATGACTGGTAGTGTCTCAATGTCTCAGGTTCATCTTAAAGCAAACAAGATATCCATCTGATGCTTTAACCATGGCACTCCTAAATTCTTTTCGTACGTCTAAAAAATATGTCGCTCCTTTATGAAGGAGCTTCATTTTCAGACTTATCTCTTTGTCACAACCACCAAAATACATCTTATCTGATAAACCAAGACATATCAGAGACATGAGAAGGTGATGTGTAAGGGTTCACTGAGCATTCATCTTCACCAGGGTATTTCTTTGATATTTTTGTGTTATTGTTTTGCCATGCTGCTGATACCAGATGATTATATGGGCATTAAAATGTGCTAGGAAACCCCGATTTCAGTGCTTAAATCGACGTCACATTACCACATGTTGGATGAATATCCGATCTCCGTTCATTCGTACATTCATTCATCCAAGCTGTCGATGCAAATAATGGAAGACTACAATGACTTGTTTGACTTAACAAGAGTGGTTATCGATCTTAAGTTAAACTGGGGAAGTTAAACTGCTGAGAAATCCAACCTTTTTACCATCTGCAAGCACACTTATTCATACACTACGGGCCATTTAAAAACGCCAGCCAACATAAAACACATGTCTTTGGATGGTCATCACACCATGCACTGGAAAACATGCAAACACCACACTGTCAGATTGGAGACAAGATTTGAACACCCAATCATGTAGGTGTGAGTCAACCACTAAGCCATCATGTCAGCAAGTGTTCAACATAAAAAAAGTGCCTCAGGTCTGTTGTTATTTAATGGTTCTTCTTTTAAATTTGTTTGTCTTCACTTGCTTTGTGAAAGCAGGTTATTTTGGTCCTGGTCACAGTGAATCTGGAGGCTATTCCAGGAACACTGGGTGCTCAGAAAGAATACACCATTCCATCACTTATAGGGGCAATTTAGTGCAGTTCATCCACCAACTGGAATGTTTCTCTAAGGTAGGAGGAAACCCACATGGACAGAGCACGTGATATTTTGCACAGGCAGTAATCTGAGCTCAGGATCAAGCGGGAGATCCTGAATCTGTGAACGCTACCCACTGCGCCAACATGTCTCTCCTTAGACAATAAAATCAGATCTGTTTCACATTAAGATGAAATATCAGATTTGTATCTCCAAACCTGGCAATTAATATATAAAATAGCAAATGTGTCTGATTTGTGCACCTGTTAATCCTTTTCCTGATAAAGATGTAATAATATTTCTCCATATTATATCTACACAGACATGAGCTGCACCAAAGGAAGAAAGAGACCACAGAAAGCAGTCCGACTCCCAGCGGAGGCCAATCACGCGGCACCGACACTGTGTATAAGAATAATACCCCAGTGGAGTTTGGGTTTGAAGCGAGATCTTGTTGCAGCCAGCTTTTCAAGCAAAACACAACCGATCTCCCAAGTTTTTCACGCCTCTTACTGTGTTACTGTAAACAATACATGGAACAAAACCCTTACCATGACGCTGTGCCAACCACAAGTAGAGCCAACAACAATCATCATCACCATCATCATCATGATCGCAGCCCCACTTTCTGATTCCAGTTATCATATCTATGAATGACTGGGAGCAGCTGAATTTATTAAGATATACAGTATATGCAGATTAACACAAGCATCTTAGCAAGGTTCTCATGATAATGAAAGAGCCACAGGATCACATTACACCTAAGTCTACCTCCTATTGTGCGCATTTAGTGGAAAAAAAAAACATAATGGGTTTATTAAGAGTTGTGTCAGGAAGAAGCCTATTCTGTTCCATGATTTATTTACACTCACAGAAATGAACAATCTGTATATAAGGGTTTTTATTCATCCAAAGTTTTCATCTTCTTATTTAACCTTTTACAGCACAGGATGTTCTTATACAGCACCACAATTTTGGATTTTTGGACATTCTCGAATAATTATGGATCTTTTGAAAACTATAACATAATACATCTAGTACCATTACACACATTTAGTGTATATAAGCTACACCATGATATGCCCACCACAATCTGGACTTATCAGTCCATTGTTGATCTTTCAGCTGTGCCAGTCAAGGGGCAGCCACAGTGGACTCACATGGACACAATCCACAGGCAACAAGAGATCTTGTTGTATAGTTTGTAATTAACCAACATCTAAACACACCAACTGAAAATAGTTATTAACAGGTTATGTGAATCAGCTACTGTATGTTTGAGCAGAAGAATCATCAAACCGTGTTGGACACAATGTTGGCTCTCCAGGACTTAAGTTGAAGATCCCTGACACCTTGGTTGAGGTCTTAAGCTTTGTGCCTTCCCTGATTTAACCATCCCATTCTGTTCTACCCGGGTGCCAGCTGGAGTATTTTTAGGGAATCAAACCCGGAAGTTCCACCTGGCAGTTAAGTAGCCTACTATTGAGCCACCAATGCCAAGACACAACAATGCCCAGACACAACATTGTAATTAAATCTGCCAAATCTAAACAGGGTCCACCCTTTGGTTCTTCACTGGGGAAACCAGTAATTTTCTTTACAGGACAGAGGGTTTTTCTTTGTAGAACTACAAAGCCAGAACTTTGAATCCTTTTGTCAAAACACAAATACTAAAATTCATTAAAAAGAAAAGGTTACTTCTGTTTGGAGAAACCACTTAACCATCAAAGAGCCTTGAAGCCCTCTAAAACCCTTGGCAAATCACTCAAGTCTTGTATTTTTTTTTTATACAAGAACGTCCTGGGTGAGTGTATGATTTTAAAAGAGTACAAATTTCACACTCTATCGGGAAGTCGTCATTCGTGGTGCGATTCCTCAGGGTGTGAAATGAAATGAATTCTCAACTTACATGTGTCTCTGAGTAGTGGAGGAAACTGTATGCGAGTGACGGCTAAAATAATGAAGATCACCACAGGCCAGAGGAGGAGAACCAGAGACCAGACCTGAGAACAAAAATCACAAAACAAAAATTTCAGTAACCATACATTTGAAATAGTAGCCATGCAAAATAAATATATAAGTATAAGTATAGCCATGCAAAAGAAGTATATGTGTAACATTGTTATTCTATGTAAATAAATACTCTTTTGAAAGATTCATACTTTACTTAAGCATTACCGAATTACATTTCAAAGTACATTTGCAAGAGAAAAGTTTTTTTTTACTTCTCACATTTTTGGCCTTACTTCAGAGGGACATTTTAAGAAGATGCTCATTACACTAGCTAGTTAGTTAAATTTCACAAATTTGAACTTAACTGAAGTGGTTAGATGCGTTCTGTAAATTAGTTTGTTAAATTTGTAAAATATCTTTTGGTTTATGTTTGCTTGTTACATTATATACCTGGTATTTTTTAAGGTTAGCTTGTTAACCTAGGTAATTATTACAAATTTTGTAAGGTAGCTTGCTAAATAATATAATTAATAAAAAAATATTTGTCATCTTAGCTAGCCAGTTAAGTCTATCATAACTTGTCATCTTGGGTACCTAATGAGATTTTGTGAATACTGTACATTTTCGTTCTTTATACTCTCATACTAGGGCAGTTTTAAAACAGTACTTATACTTCTATTAAAATAATGTTTTTACTAGTTGATGCCCGGAATGTACAAAAGCAGTGTGTCTGATAAAATAATTGCCAATTCTCAATGGAAAGCATACATTTTAAGAAAAATTATAGAATACAAATTCTTCTGGGAAACTTACCGGCTGCCTGACGACCCCCAGGAAATTTTTCCAAAGAAGGAGTCGTAACTGCTGGAAGAATCCAGCCATCAGTAAAAAAGAAGACCGCTGACCTGGATTAGAGGTTAAATATCTTCAAAAGCAGAAGAAGCAAAATACAATAATTTAGAATTATTAAATTGTTTAAAAGACTATATGATTTTACACAAGACAAAGAAAGAAAAACTCATGTAAAAAAAAAAGAGAAACTGAATGCAATTATAAGATTCTGTAATTTAAAGGTTTTTGATGCATTATAAAAATCAATATGGAATGTAAATAAATTATTTAATCGGACACAAATATTGTGCAATTGGAAATATCATTTTAATCACAACAGCTACTACTACAACTACCACAGATATCACTTACTAAAAAGTTTTTTTTTCTTTATATATTTATGCCTTTTATTATCATTTTATAATTTTACATTACCTTGGTTAACTGCGAACTTGTGGTGTTACAAATGTATTGTAACACCACATACATATTTTCACATATTGTCTGTGTGAAAATCTAAGGTTTTTTTTTTTTTTTGGTTTGGTTTGTTTGTTTTTACAGACCTGAATACTCTGTAAAAAGTATGTTTTAAGTTTTATTGTTTTAAAACTTTTTTTTAAATACAAAAGTATATTAGCTGCCGTCAGTATATTTTTAAGAATAAAGTCAATTGAATATTATCAATAATATTTCTGATACTCAGGTTTACAAATACAAATACAAGGATCATTTATTTCTGTTCTCAGAAAAAATGTATTTCAAGTGCATATAGTGTCTAGTTTAAATATATTATGTTGAACTAAAACTGTCTAAAGAATAGTGAAGAAGAACAAGTTCACTTAATAAATGAGTAACTTTCATTAGCTGTTTTATATTGTTTGTAATCTTATATTTATTACATTAATAATACAGTAATAATTATAATATTTTAACTTGTCATTGACAAAAAGAAATTTAAAGGATGAACATTAAAAACTAACAAAAGGGACTTAATGTTATTTTTATGAATGTGGTTTGTCCTACTGCTTATTTTTTGTTTTTGCAAGAGTGAACATTTAAGGAAAAGCTTTAACAAATTCCATATGTACATGCTCATAAATAATGGCACTAAACAATTCTGTAGAATTCTAAGATCAAAAACTGTTGTTTAATTTTCCACATAACAGCAGTTTTGACAATAGTTCTGACTGATATTTTTTTATATACATTTGACATAATCTAATTTTTAAAATTGTAAAAAAAAAAATAAAAAAAAAAAATAAATAAAAATAAAGTAAAATTAAATAAATAGTGGTGTTTTTCATAACGAGAAGTTTTATTTCAACATTTACAGAAGTTTCAGCACTTTTTGTAAATCTTGGATGTAAAACTGTAACCTTACATTTATCTGACTCTTTCAATCTTATTACTGTAACTTAAATATGCTTCAACTAATAGCTGGAACTGTTCTTGTTACATACAAAATGCATGACATGTCGTTTATTAATAGTTTAAAGATTGTAATTTTTAGCAAAATGCTGTGATAATATTTCAGGATGAGCTGTTACTGTATGTAGTATGAATTATTCTTCTATAAGAGTAAGGTCAATTATGTGTTATTCCTTAACATTTCTTATCATTTTTAACTGGAAAGGTACATGAAATTTACTTTAATTAGTTATAGGAGTATGTATATGAATTCATAAGACCACAAATAATGTACCTCAGATTAAGTTACACTATATCACTGTTCTGGTTAAAAGACAAGACAACAAAACATACACTTTGGTAGTGTCATTTTCTGACAATGTATAAATAATAAAATTTTAAAAATGAGGAAATTCTCACAATTCTTTCCATTCCTATAATTTTGTTTTTCAAGTCATTTCACTAATTGTAGAGAACTTATGTAGTATTAAACATCTCCCAAAGGTGCACATTTGACTCATCATCACTTATTTCATAAATACATAAATCTGATAAATTTGTGCATTCATACCTCGATATCGTCTGGACTATTTACTGAAGAGGCAGGTGTAAGAAATGAAGATCATGTTGTGGGTCAAGTAAATCCTAGCAAAGTGCAGTCTCCATGTGAGCAGCAACAAAAACAGCAGCAGAAATAAACAAAAGCAGCCTGGACAGTAGTTCAGTGAAAAGGTTAATCCTGTATGAGCTTCCGCTGTGCTGAAATCCGTTATAATGAACGAAAAAAGAGTTTCCTTTGCTTTTCTACCGGCGCGCACAGGTAGAATGGGTTCACCTGCAGATCTGTTGCTCTGCTCACACAGCCTGCCCAGCCAGTTTTTAACTCATCGGTTCACCTGAGTTTATGTGTGTGTGTGTGTGTGTGTGTGTGTGTGTGTGTGTGTGTGTGTGTGTGTGTGTGTGTGTGTGGGTTCGTGTGTGTGTGTGTGTGTGTGTGTGTGTGTGTGTGTGTGTGTGTGTGTGTGTGTGTGTGTGTGTGTGTGTGTG
>JAQQZT010000036.1:29902923-29914165 GCA_030068275.1 Clarias platycephalus | reverse complement strand
TCGGTTCACCTGAGTTTATGTGTGTGTGTGTGTGTGTGTGTGTGTGTGTGTGTGTGTGTGTGTGTGTGTGTGTGCTTTCGTGTGTGGGTGTGTGTGGCTGGGTGTAAAAGAATGAGAAAAGCAATGACGCAAGTTTTAATTCAATGCTGTGATAATTAGTAATAATAATAATAATAATAATAATAATAATAACCCAGTCTCTTGTCTAATTCTCCTATTATTTTGCTTATTTTTTGTTTTTGCAAGAGTGGAGATTTAAGGAAAAGCTTTAACAAATTCCATATGTACACGCTCATAAATAATGGCACTAAACAGTTCTGTAGAATTCTAAGATCAAAAACTGCTGTTTAATTTTCCACATAACAGCAGTTTTGACAATAGTTCTGACTGATATTTTTTTATACATTTGACATAATTTCATTGAAAAAAAAAAAATTTATAAAAATAAAAAAATAGTGGTGTTTTTCATAATGAGAAGTTTATTTCAACATTTGCAGATGTTTCAGCACTTTTTGTAAATCTTGGAGGTAAAACTGTAACATTACATTTATCTGACTCTTTCAGTCTTATTAACTTAAATATGCTTCAACTAATAGCCGGAACTGTTCCTGTTACATTTCACAAGATTGAATGCAGCTACAACGGATACAAAATGCATGACATGTCGCTTATTAATAGTTTAAATATTGTAATTTTTAGCAAAGTGCTGTGATAATATTTCAGGATGAGCTGTTACTGTATGTAGTACGATATCGAGGTATGAATGCACAATTTTTTTCAGATTTATGTATTTATGAAATAACTGTTGATGAGCCAAATGTGCACCTTTGGGAGATGTCATGTACTACATAAGTACTAAAAATGAGAACTAGGAACTAAAAATGAGATCCAGTATTAATTCTCCACACAAATTAGCACCAATTTATATGCACTATATTATCAAAAGTATTTGCTCATCTGCTTTCACTTGCATACTGTATGAACTTGAGTAACATCCAATTCCTAATCTATGCGGTTTAATACGATGTTGGCCCCACCCCTTTGCAGCTATATTAGCTTCAACTCTGGAAAGGTTAAGGAGTGTGTTTCATGGCTGGCAGTCTCCACTCTAATTCATCCCTAAGATGTTCTATCAGGTTAAGGCCAGGTTCTTCCACACCAAACTCACTCATCCATGTCTTTATAGACCTTGCTTTGTGCACTGATGCACAGTCATGTTGGAACAGAAAGAAGCCATCCCCAAACTGTTCCCACTAACTTGGGGCCATAAAATTGTCCAAAATGTCTTGGTATGCTGAAGCATTAAGAGTTTCTTTCACTGGGACTAAGGGGCCAAGCCCAACTCCTGAAAAACAACCCCACACCATAATCCGCCTTCCACCAAACTTTACACTTGGCACAATGCATTCAGATAAGTACCGCTATCCTGGCAACCGCCAATCCCAGACTCATCCATCGACTTGCCAGACAGATCCGTGATTTGTCACTGCAGAGAACACGTCTCCACTGCTCTAGTGCTGGCATGCTTTACACCACTGCATCCAATGCTTTACATTGCACTTGGTGATGTAAGGCTTGGATGCAGGTACTCAGGCATGAAAACCAATTCCATAAAGCTCTCTACGCTCTGTTCTCGAGCTAATCTGAAGGCCAGATGAAGTTTGGAGGTCTGTAGCTATTGACTCTGCAGAAAGTTGCCGACCTTAAAATTAAATTCCCCTTTTTAGAGAGAGCGCAAAGTGCTGTAATTTAATACAAAATCAGTACTTGATTCCATAATTAACACTGATTATATTGTATTTAAATAAACTTTACCTGTTGTTATTGTATTTCTATTCACTCACATACTCATCATCTCTACTGCTTTATCCTGCAGGGGGGACTGGAGCTTTGGAAGCTTTGATCACAGGAAGCTTTGGGTACTAGGTGGGGTACATCCTGGACAGAGCAGGGCACACACACACACACACACACACACACACACACATCCCCAAACTTTTAACACAAAGTTGGGAGCATGAAATTGTCCAAAATGTCTTGGTATTCCGAAGCATTAAGAGTTCCTTTCGATGGAAGTAAGGGGCCGAGCCCAACTCCTCAGAAGCATGGTTTATAAAAACATGGATGAGCGGGTTTGGTGTGAAGGAACATGACTGGCCTGCCCAACCCAATAGAACACCTTCGGGATGAAATAGAGCAGAGACTGCGAGCCAGGCCTTCATATGCATCTCAAGGCAAGCGAGCGAATACTTTTGGCAATATACTGCTGCAACAGGAAATCTGAAATAATTCCAGCACATGGCTTGAATTAATTAAACAGGGCAGGGCGTGGACCTTCCATACAAAAGATTAGCTAGATGAGCAAGTTAGGTAGCTAATTCTGAAGTACAGGTTTTCTTGGACACCAAGTGTTAGGGACATATTTCAAGGAAGATCAGATAAGAGGCTCATTCTCTGTAGACAACAATGGCCTTTTATTTGCTTGGTTAAAATATTCGCTTCTATATTTCAGCTCAGTCCTTCTTCCTTTTTAAGTCAGGATTCAGATTTATCAGTACCTGCTATAGGTCTTTTGCAGATGTGACTAGTGTAAGCAGGGTAGAATCATCTGCATATGCCATGGGAATAATTGGTTTTTGCACCTGAGAATAGCAATGGGCCTAGTATGGAGCCTTGGGGGTCCAAATGTGTTCACTGACATGGTTAGATGTTTTTAGATGTGTTCGAAATTTGCCCTGAAAGTGCTACACAATAGAATTTTGAGAGGTTTGTGTTGCCTTGCCTTTGTTGGTTTTGTTTTTGAAAAAGTATATTCAGAATGTTGGCTATACTGTGGGCTGGTCTGAATACAAACTGCCTACATGAGGTCATGTTGTTTCCTAGAGGGCTCTTTTGTAGCTGGTCATGCACAACTGATTATATTACCTTAGTTGTGTTAGTAATCAGTGAAATTATCCGTCAATTGTTCTGATATAAAAATTATTGTTGTGAACTATTTTTTACCTGTGCTGCCTTACCCTCCTTTGACCTAACACACACTTGAAGCAAAAGTTGACTAGGTCAGAGAAAGGAAAATGGTCATTTTCATGTCTCCAGCGGGGATTTTGTCTGGTAAAGTACTGTAGTTTTGTCTGACTTCATTTTACTTAGATGTTTGTGTATTAGTACCAGGATTTTGCAGAAAATTTCCTGACAAGTTATTGGCAGTGATACACACTATTGTTTACTTTAAATACTTTTTAGGCGGTACTTTCCATTTGTTGCTATTAAGTCTGAAAGTTGCCGTTTCCTTCTGCCTGCCGGTATAGAGTTGTCATCAAACCAAGCTTTGGAGCTGTTTTTCTTGGATTGGTACAGTGAAAAGTTCTATGGCCCCCAGCACTATAAGCATGACATCATACATCAGTTGATCAAGTCAAAGTCAAAGTTGTTTCTTTATATGGCTAATCATTAGTGATATTTTATCTACAACTAATGAAAGCTGTGTATCATATAGTCTGTGAGTGAATCTTTCAAGGGGTCTCCACAACAAACCATCTGATTCGCATACAACTTGGCACAGGTTGTGCACCAGATAGCCTTACTGACCCTCCTATTCTATCCAGAAATATGGGTTTGGGCGCACACATACACACACACAATAAAAGCCATAAGAGAGTCTTCCTCAAAGTGTAACCCTTTCTGATGCCATCTAATGTTTTGTTATTTAGTGTCATGGGTATAAATTCATTGTGTCTGAAATGGGTGAGAGCCCAAGTTTTAGCCTAAAACCTTTGTGGACCTCGTACCATATTTTTGTCAGCTGTATAAATAGAATTTTATAATTCGCAAACAGAATCACCAGACTTTTTAACTAAAGGCAATCCAGTTAAAGGGACTACTTTCTAAAGTGCACCTGAGTAGCCAAGTATTTCTTTTCAGAACTGAGTACCTGAAAGCATCCCAGCTTATAATCCCATCTATGTTTTTCTATGGAGACTCATAGGATCTTACCATTCCATATGAATCTCGTCATGTATTTGTTAAGAGTTGTAAAGAAATTCTGGACCTCTGGAATTGTAAGAGGAGAGAAGATATTGTAACCTAGTTCACCTTGACAGAACTAATTCTCTTATAGACAAATTCCTATATTCTTAAGCATATCTCACCATTTGGAGACAAATTAATTTGTTAATTTTGTTGGTATTCCACATAATCAAAGTTTGTTAATGGGTGGATTTTCCTTTTTAAAAAATTCACTCCATATCCTGAGATGGCCTAATATTCATCCGAAGCATTTGTAATTTTGAAACATAATTGTAAGCCTTTTTAAATAAAGAACTGTGATAAGTGGCACTGTGGAGTAGTGGTTAGGTCTCTGGCCTAGCACCTACAGAGTCATGGGTTTGAGTCCCACCTTCGGGTTGGTGTGCATGAAGTTTGCTTGGTGGGTTTCTTCTGGGTGCCCTGGTTTCCACAGTTCAAAGACATGCAGACTAAGCTAATTGGCATTTCCAGATTGCTTACTGTGTGTGTGCTTGTGCCTTGTGATGGACTGGCACACTGTCCAGGGTGTCCTGCCCCAAGTCCCCTGGTATTGCTTTGTTTATTGAACCAATCTAATGTATTATTTGAACCATTTCAATCAACTGTATGCCTGCATCTTGTGTGATTGCTTTTGCTGAGGGAACAATTGCTAGAACAAAGAGCCCAGGTGACAAGGGGAAACCATGCATACTAGATCAATACAGGGGAAAGAAAGTAGACCAAAGTACCACTGGTAATGCTTCTTCTTCTATATCAAAGTTTTATATATACCCCTTTTCCTCCAAGGCAGTTCCAGAGCAAGTTTGAAGCCAGTGCTCAATTTCAAACCAGGCAGTGAAAGCAGAAAAAGTGTACAAACACACTTTGCTTGGCTAGAACAAAGAACCACTGACATCAGGGGCTGGGGGCGAGATTATCAAGCCCAAGTTAAAAGTTTGTGAACACCATCTTTAAGAATTAAACTCAATGTGCAATGGGCAGCTCAAATGCCTTCTAGTAATCATAAAACCAGGAAAACTGCTCACGAAGCCAACTTGAAGTTTGTCATTGTTGTTGTGCTAGCATTTTCTTCCTGATGGCATTTTCCCCCCGCTAGCATCGCGGCTAGCATTTCTTGGAAAGTAGAGACGTACACGGACGTAAACAGTGACGTAATGACGAGACTCGCTTTTTAAGAGGGTTTGTTATTGACCTGGCACTGAACCGGCACAAGCACCAGACATGACCTAGCACCTGGTTCACTGTGGTGAAAAAAGGTGTAATAGAGTGTCCTGACCCAATTGATATACAGTATGTCTTTGGATCTGAAGTGATGAAATCCTTTTTACAACTTTAATATTTAAAAATTAGAATTTAAAGTTGTGTCACGTTGTGCAAAAAATAATCTGTAGTTTAACTAATAAGTTTAATAAGTTTGTTTCACAAAGTAGCTTTATTTGTGTTGTATTAAATATACAGAAATTTGGGTACAGACACGTGATATTAGATTGAACAGATTTATTTAGAAAGTATCTTAGGCAAGTGTTCAGATACGAATGCTTTACAAATTAATTGTAATGACAGAAGAAACAAATTGATTCTCCTTTAAGAATTATGGAGGCTAGTGTAAAAGTAATGGTCTCGGGGTTTGAGGGTCATTTTGACTCAAACGTTTAAATCCCTCATAAATGCCAGAAATCCTTTAGTTGCCTGTGTTTGTTCAGTAGGTGACTCGATCTGCATAGGATCTAAACAGAAACCTGATGTCACCTCCTATAAAGGTTTACTGATGACCTGCAGATACTTTAAGGAACATTATTGTAGATAGGGGTGTACAGTATATACTCAGCAGTATCCAGGACAAAGGACCATCAACAATGGACCATCACCAAACAGGCAGAGACATCACATATTGTTTCCTCAATCCTAAAAAAGAATTGTTATTTATTAAAGTAGCTGCCCCTCTTGTGTTTAAATGATAAGGTAAATATATGTTGTACCCATTCTTTCCATCTGCTTGCTCATTTCATGGTTTTCCTGGATAAAATCTATATCACTTTTAGTTTGATTTCATTTGATTTCCCATATGGTAAGTACCCTTATCCTTTTTCATTGATCTATTTAGTTAAGTAACATAAAAATGAACAAATCCTGCTCTATACTGTAGGTAGCAAACAAATCTGTCTTATTTACTTACTAATCAATTTACTTATTAAATGCAACCTTGCAAAAAGTAGTCTATGAAATAGATTTACCAGTTATATTCGATCAACCTAAGAGAAACTGTTTTGGCTATAACTGTGTTCCTCTTACAGAAACGTTTGATAATGTTAAGTATTTGGATGCAAACATAGTGATATCGTGTTTTTTTGGCAAAACAGTGAAGTAGCAGTCCTGGTTAAGGTCATCATCCACCATTATGAGAAAAGAAATCCTTTTCTTTTGGGGAAAGGATCCACTCTTGGGGGTTATATTCCTTTACATTTTACTCAGATCAGGAAAGAGCAGCACCACATTTTGGCTGTACCTGATGACATTTTTCTCTCACAGCTTCGCAGCAATGCGTAGAATTCTATCCTGGTCCTTAAGTACAATCATAAAGGGTCGGGATGTTGACCTGCAGAAGGCAGGATTCTAGGGACTGATTTGCTCCACTCAATTACTAGCAGGTCAGTGAAATACTTTTGGTAGAGAATAGATGGAATACAACTTTGAAGAAGTGTATAAGGTCAGTCCCTTAATATTCTACATGCAGATTAATAATGTGGATATTATTATATGGCACAAAAGGAACTCCATGACTATCCAGAACATCCAGGACGCTCCTCCCAGGTGAAGGTACAGGAAAAGCTCAGGTGGTCAACCAACAATCACATAGATTTTAGGGTGGGTAAAAGCAAGAAACCAGAAGAGAAAGACTTGGACTCAACTAGTTAAGCAACTCTGATCACTCAGAACAAAGATTAAATACAAAGAGTGCTCTGGGCTCCAAATGAAAGCAGGTGAAGGTAACAATGGGACACTAAGAAGCCAACCCATGATGATAATCCATAGGTGGAGACAAGATGCGAAACTAAACTGAATGCACATGGCAACGTAAAAATAAATAAATAATTAAAAATGAATATATTAAAGCTGCTTAGAGCTAGAACATAAAGTGCTCAGGGGAATGCAATATACTGTACAGAAGATTATTCTACCCAATCAGCATCTAGAATTCCACAGCATTGTGGTGTAACATATTAAACAAGTCTACATTTGATAGTAAAAAATGTACTACTGTAAACTAGACAACATTGTCAAAAGGTAAGTAAGGTTAATCAAGATGTAAGTATATAACTCAAATACACATAACCATAAAAAAAAACACCTCATTTTTTAATCCATTCATTATCTATACCATTTATTATATGTGTAGGGTCACAGAGGGGGCTGGAGCCTAAATTAGGGAACTTAACACAAGAGAGGGTACACCCTGAATGGGAGACCAGCCCATTGCAGGGCACAAAAAACACATACTGTACAGTGTGAGACTGTGGGAGGAAACCCAGATTGCATGGGGGGAACATAAAACCCCAAGCACACTTAACGAATTTGAAGTCTCAACCCTGAAGGTGTGAGGTGACATACAGTAGCTACGCTATAGATACAATTAATTATTAAATTCAGGCTTTTCCCCTTATCCCCAGTGAAGGGCAATCTTAATGCTTCGGCATACCAAGACATCTTGGACAATGCTATGCTTCCAACTTTATGGCAACAGTTTGGGGAAGGCCCTTTTCTATTCCAACATGACTGTGCCCCAGTGCACAAAGCAAGGACTATAAAGACATGGTTTGATGTAAAAGAACTTGACTGGCCCGAACTCAGAGCACAGAGACCTTTGGGATGTACTGGACCAGAGATTGTGAGCCAGGCCTTCTCGTCCAACATCAGTACCTGACCTCATAAATGCTCTACAGAATGAATGGACACGAATTTCCACAGAAACACTACAATATCTTGTGGACAGCCTTCCGAGAACAGTGGAAGCTGGGGGGATCAAATCCATATTGAAGTATATGTATTTGGATACAATGTCATTGCAGGTTTGGCCAAATACTTTTGTCCATAAAAATTTTTAAAGAAAAATTCCGCCCACTAAAAACATTACAAGTCAGGAATTTTGCCTGTGTGTAGTTTATCAAGACATATTTGTTTATTCATACCTGGACTAATTGTCGGCGTCCCCCCACAATAAAAAAAATAATAATAATAATAATTCTGTAATTATAAATAAATAAATAAATAAATAAAAACTGTGTTTGATTGATGCCATTTAGTAACCTAGTAACTCAGTGTAATGGTCTGCCAAATGCAAATGTAAAAAATTAATTAATTGGCCTTGACTATCCAGAGTCCAAATTTATAATGCAGGACTCCGGTAACATTTGTACATTTTACTTTATTAATAACATACTGTACAAATGTGCAACGGAAGTGACTACAAAGCAAAATAATATCCCTTGTCAGTGATTTATCCCAGTGATAAGCATGAGAGCCTGGTTTAAATTTGCTTTTTTTACTTTTTTACATTTTTAATGCTAACAATTATTATTTCTTTAAATATTTATGTTGTAAAGTTTCTCTCATGACGGTAAGACTTTTAGGATATTTCATGCTTAACTCTAGGTCTACCCAATATTCCCTGTTGCTGATTAATTTTTAATTAAAATACATAACATATGCACATGATTACAGCTCACCGGCCACTTGATTAGGTACACCTGTTCAATTGATTGTTAATGCCAATACATTTACCGGATACATTTAGGAATGTAGACATGATCAAAATGATCTGAGGATCTCCATACTGAGTGTCAGAATGTGGAAGAAAAGGAATTTAAATGACTTTTAATGTTGCATGGTTGTTCGTGACAAACAGGCTGGTCTGATACTTACTGAAACCTGGAATCTACTGAGGTTTTTCACTCGGGTTAACAGACAAAGGTCTGGAAAAGAGAAAATATGAAGTAATTATGGTCTACTGAGCGAGCATGCCTTGTTGATGAGAGAGGTCAGAGGTAAATTGACAAACTGGTTCAAGAACATGTTTCTTGAACATTACATTCAAGATGTGCACTGCATACAGTTCATTACTGCGTAATGCTTTCATGTCAATGCAGACCAAAATCTTTAAGAAATGTTTGCAGCACTTGAATTTATGCCACAAACAATTAAACAGTTCTGAAGATCAATCCAGTACTAGCAAGGTGTACCTAATGTAGTGGCCAGTGAGCATGTGGAAACAGTCAGAAAAAATGCAATGGGAAAAATTATAATTATTATTTCAATTATATTTAAATTTATATTTTTAAATATATTTAAATTATAGTTGTTTGAATGTAAACAGGTAACAGGTGTTTTTAAGAACTCAGTGGAGCGTCTGGGTTGTGAAACCTCTTAATGAGCATGTGGATGTTCTTTAAAACCCTTTTAAAACCATGGAATATTTTTTTTTTCTTTTGACATTTTTTACGCTGATGCAGGCTGTGAATCATTGCGTCACTCTCACTGGAATAAATTATCACGGAGCATTTTTTGAACATAAGTTTAATTTATTTTAGATTAATAAATATTTTAGTTTTTATATGTTTTCGAACCCAATAGGACACACAGCTTGACACAATTCCCACTGCGCCTCACTGGATGACATCATTCCTTTTTTTGTGTCAGTTATCCTCCTTTATTTGTGTGTGTGTGTGTGTTTTTTTTTTTTTTGCGTGAGACTATAGTTCATGTTTCTGATTCTTCTTTTTGTGTTGCTCTTTGTTCATACTTTGGTCTGAATACATTTAACTTCAACTTTCATCTGCCATTGTATACATTTCCTGTCAAAAAAAACAAAAACCGAATGTTTTGTGTGCAGTAGCAGAATACATTTGCTGATTAAATGCTGGCTTTAATGTTTTACTTCATCATACTCTATAATACACTATATTATGGATTACCATCATAAAAGTTTAAGTACATTTAATTAGCGGGTTACCAAACCATTTTAAACCTGGACTAAACAAAACACACAAATCTGTAAAAAAAATAAAAATAAAAAAAAAAAATATATATATATATATGTGTGTGTGTGTATAAGACCTCTCACCTTCTTGTTAGTAATGATGATTCAATATTGTCGCTTTGCTGTGCAAAATAAAGGGTTTGTGCGACAGGACTCAGTAGATTGGCCGATAATGGGAAGGCTTCGAAGGTGCTAAGAAACTTTTACTCCTCTCCCTGAAGGCCAACACAGAGAGACTGAGGAGGAGATTCTTCCTGCAGGCCGTTAACAAGAACACCAACAAAAGACTAAAGTGATCAGATTTGCCTTTTTCACAATGTAAACACACACCCTACATTCCTGCTAACACACCAGAATGATAATTACTCGGACGCTGCACATTTCTTGTTTGCACATGAGATGAAAACCGTCTTGCACTTAAGTTCACGGAGAATCACACTGCTTCTGGCACACACTTCTTAAATCATTTTATACTCCTTGCTTCAAATCATACAACCGCTGTCATGCCCTCACACACTCAATCACTTATTCACTCACTTATCATCTATACAGTATGTCTTTATCCTGTATACCGGGTCAGGGAGGGCTTGGAGCCTGTCCCAAGAGCACGAGGCACCTGTCATATTCACACTATATTTTTTTCATTTTGTTCCAATGCAATCATTTTTTTTTTTTCAGTTGCAGTGTTATTTTTGTATTTTAAGTCACATAAGAATTTCATTTTATATCATACTATGTATAGTTATGTATGTGACAAATGGAATTTGTATATATTTGAATTTGATAGTCCAGGACAGTACAGATCTGAGAAAGAGGAAGGTAGATTTAAATGATTTAACAACCATTCCTGCAGATTATTGTTACTAAGAGGTGCAGCCGCTTTGCCAAGGTCTGGAAAAAAAAAAAAACTGTTCCCCTTAGCTGAAAAGAAATTGGTTCTGATGTTGGGAATAACGCAGTAACCAGAAAGGCACAGGCTGGCTATAACCTAAAAGCTGCAGAAACACCAGGGTCACTATCTACACTCAAGACAGTTTTGACATCAAGGTTGCCGTCCAAGAAAGAAGCCTCTGCTCCAAATCCGACACCTTCAATCTTGACTTACTGTACACTACCGTTCAAAAGTTTTAGAACACTTTCTAACTCCATGATGGTTCCTGATGTTTATTTCTTTCTACATTG
>JAQQZT010000036.1:29885183-29896580 GCA_030068275.1 Clarias platycephalus | reverse complement strand
CTCTCTTGCGCTGCGGAATTGTAGGTAATCGTCTCCCCTGCTGGGTGAATACACACACACGCGCTGTGTGTGTGTGTATGTGCGTGCACACACACACAGGTGTCCGAGGTTCCACTGTATACAAAAATAATTGCTGAAATGTGAGGGGCGTACTCAATTTTGTGAGATTGTGTATGTGGCTTCATTTACAGAGGTTTTCAATTGTTTTTTCTTTTCAAGGTGTTTTTTCACCATCAATCCTGAAAAGGGCACAAAGGTAGTGGAAAGGAAGAACAAAAAACGACTCCCAGTGAACCCAAGAGTCTTCACCTTAATCTCTGACCTTTATGATTACGAGAGACATTGTAAACGGCCTGCAAAGATGCCCAGCAACTTGTGTTGTTCCTTGTTCTGCTTTCATGATTGTAAATGTTCGACTTAAACTTTACCTATCTTCTCAAGCTCGGTTTAAAGTGGCAGTTAGATAGCGGACTCAGAATTTTAAATGCATAGTCTTGACTGACTGATTCTTGTTTGATTTTAAGACTGATCTTAAGTCATTGTATACTTTATGATAAAACACAAGAAGAGAAAAAAAACACTAATGTTATTTTAAATGCCTGCCAGTCTTTATTAAAAAAAAAATACTTGGGACCACACTGATGTGTAAGTTTTTATTAGATTTTGATGGGTTTTGATGATTTGATTTAGGTTTGTATACAAGTATTCTTAATAGTTTCTTGAAGGTAAAATCTGAATGTTTAGCAATGTAACTTCTATCTCTTCTTGCTCCCAGCTAATGTGATAAAATGGTGCTTTCACAGGATTACTGAATGAATTCACTTATGTTCAGTTTATTTATATTAAAAATAATTCAACAGCATTTACATATTTTATGTATTTTTTTTATTTAAATAGTTTTGTCTGCTTTGTGAAATAGTTATAGGTTTTAACCGTATTTATTACAACATAAACATTTAAATTAGACAGTTCTGAACTGTTAAAAAAAATGGTCATGAACCTTAAATATTACAATGTAAACCATATAATTTGACGGGAATAAACTGTTTTTATAGCAACTGAAAAAAAAAAAAAATTAAAATCCGTAAAATATACAGTACAGTGGTTGCAATCCTGTAAAATCAATAACGTTGCTACCGTATTTTTGATGGTAAAGTTCTGGCAACCACAGCTGCCGTTTTTTTTACCGTAAAATTTATGATTTGTTTTTAACAGTGTACTGAAAACCTTGCTCACTAGGTTGCTAGGAACCTCAATATTGTAGACTTGAAGTTACAACGTATATCATGGTGTGATATGATGTTTGCTATGTAAATAAAGTAGATAAGGCTAAGAAACAAACAAAACAAAAAAATCTTTTCAAAGTTTTTACTGCTATAAGATACACAAGGCTG
Organism: Clarias platycephalus; assembly: GCA_030068275.1. Classification (NCBI taxonomy): domain Eukaryota; kingdom Metazoa; phylum Chordata; class Actinopteri; order Siluriformes; family Clariidae; genus Clarias; species Clarias platycephalus. Next base: position 29,895,186 of record JAQQZT010000036.1, on the reverse strand, counting down.
TGAATTGCTAGCATGTTTGCCAGATTGACTTCAAGTGAAAGATATGAAATTTCTTTTATAATGTTATACACTGTGTGTGTTGAACTTAAAATATTGTAACAACAAGCTGTACTGTGAAAAGATTAATGATTTTGTTCTTAAAATAGTTGATGGAGTATACTTTTACACACACAACATTCTTAATGGCAATGTTTACATGTGGACATTTTCATCTACAGTGCCTTTTGTCACATTACATCCACAAGTATAAGATATTTTATTGGGATTTTATGTGATAAACCAACACAAAGTGGCACATACTTATGAAGTGGAATGAAAATGCTAAAAGTTTTTTTTTTTTAATGAATAAAACCTAAAAACGTGATGTGCATTTATATTCGGCCCATTTTCTCGGACACCCCTAAGTAAAATTTAGAGGAACCAACTGCCTTCTGAAGTCGCCTCATTAGTAAATAAAGTCCACCTGTGTGTAATTTACTCACTCATCGTCTATACCGCTTTATCCTGTAATCAGAGTTATCAACATTGATTGGATCGCTGTCTGACCCCATTTCGATCAGGCGACTGAGTCGACATTTCGTTATACCTTAGATAATGTATCTCCAATTAAAAGGAAAATGATTCCTGGTATAATGACCACACACGCACTTTAAAACAGACCGCTCGGAAATTTGAACATAAATGGCATAAAAACAGAAAGTTACTCATTGTATCTCCCCACTCTTATAGAAAATATCAAAAATAATCCTAGATTTTTATTTAATACCAAAGCAAAATTAACTAGAAATAAGACCACTGCAGAAATCTCCACAACATACGATAGTGAGGACTGCATGATTTTTTTTCAATAACAAAATTGTAAATATTAGACAAAAAAATTCAGGCTTTGAACCAGACAATTTAATTGATGCAGATAATAAACTAACCACATCACATCAGAACCTAAAATACTTTACTCTCCTTGAAGAGAATTAACTAATTTCATTCTCTTCAACTAATTTAATATAACAGTCTTATCATTTTGATTCATACACATTCACATTTTATACAAACTTCCATGTTTTTTTTTTGATTATGTAAAGCTGCTTTGTGATAATGACAATTGTTAAAAGCACTATACAAATAAAATGTAATTTAATTTAATTTAATTGAATTTAATTGAATAGAATATACAGGATTTAAAGAGGGGCCCTATCCCAGAGGCTTAGGGGCAGGGTACAACCTGGACAGGGTGCCAATCCATCCCAGGGCACACACATATACACACTCATTAACACAATACGGGCAATTTGGGAACACCAATTAGCTTAATCTGCATGTCTTTGGATTGTAGGAGTAATCCAGAGTACCTGGAGGAAGCCCACCAAGCACAGGGAGAACATGCAAACTCCATGTACACAGAGATGAGCATTGAGCCTGGCTGGGAATCAAACCAAGACCCTGGAGGTGGAAACCACTGGGCAACCCATGTGTAATTTGATCTCGGTATAAATACAGCTATTCTGTAAAGCCCTCAGAGGTTTGTTAGAGAACATTAGTGAACAAACAGCATCAAATAGTCCAAGAAAACACACCAGCCAGGTCAGGAATAAAGTTGTGGAGAAGTTTAAAGCAAAGGTTAGGTTATAAAAAAATATCATAAGCTTTTAAGATCTCATGGAGCACTTTCCAATCCATCATCTGACATGAAGGTCAGCTGTTCTGCAGTAGTTACAGCAAGAACAGTATTGTCATTATGCATTTGCAAAATCCATCAAGCACCATGATGAAACTCGCTCTCATGAAGGAAAGCCATTCAAGGAAAGCAAGACCAAAACTTACTTCTGCCGCAGTGGAGAAGTTGATTTAGAGTTACCAGTCTCAGAAATCACTAATTAAGTGGTAATGAATCAGCACCTGATGCCTACTTATGAGGAATGTTAAAAGAGAGTGTGTTCAACTGTCAAGATCCTGCAAAAACTTTTTCTTGCCATTGTTTTAAAGGACAAATGTTCCTGCATTACGCGAGCAAATTGTCTCCTTTCTACAAGAATCTGCAGCAGGAATCCGAGTTGAGAATCTGTGTGAACTATATGAACATTGTCTACAGCGAGGTGGTGGACACACACCTCGAACAGTACATTATGCATACCGTGGTAATGTTTTCTTTCAAGACAAATAAACTCACAAATGACAACAAGGTAATATTGTTTCGTCTTTCCATTTCAGTACTGTATATATTGGCGATTATTGTATAAGTATCCAAAACCAGTACACCTGTTCACATGCAGGATACATTTAATCTAGTTCGAATGTCAACATTTTAAAATATATGAAGAGTGTGATTGCATTCAGTCATTTTAAACTGAATCTTTTAAACAAGTTTTTAAATTATTTCTATCTCAGTCATCTAACAAGACAATTTAGTGACTGAAATTCCATATAAGAAGTGAAACAGAAAGAAAATAAAGCATGCAATTAACGGACTAATTTTTTATGCTTTCATGCAAACCCGTTTAAAAACGGAGTATAATATGAGACATTTAAAGGACAACGCAATAAATATAGATTTATGTATCTTATTTTACTGAATATTCATCCATCTCACATTACACTTACTTTTTCTTGAATAAAAAGGCGTAATTTGAAAACAGGACTGCTTTTTTTTTTTTTTTTTTTATCAACTCGTACACACATGGGCAGAATACACACGCACCGATTCTGAAAGAACGTAATCCGAACAAAGAAAAAAATCGATAGTGGTGATTTATTGTTGTATACGAAGAAAATCCTCGAGAGCACAACCTCACACACTGCAGCTCAGTAACGTACGTACTGTACACGTCTGACATGAAATGTTCACACATCACAAAAATACTGTACACATTTTATATTGCAATTTTAAAAACACTGTAAACACATTAAGAAGCATCACGGGGGAAATCCTACTTACTGCATTCTGATCGCTCCATCATTTGGAGAAGTTCATAAATAAAGCACAGCAGCATTTCCAGAATGATGTAGTTGATATGAAATGACACAAGGCAGTGACTTTTGGTTTTAGTCTGAGTATATTTTATAGTTGACTCCTGAATTATTGGCACGCTTCAAGAGAATGGTACAAAGAAATCCTATAAAATAAATGTTAGACATAACGGTTTTCCACTAATTCAATAACAAGAGTACTGTAGATGTGGCAGAAAAAAATAAAATAAAATAAAAAAAGAGCAATGCAAAAGGTTCCAGAAAAACTGTCAGCTGAAATCATAAATATTGTTTGCATATAGATTTCCTTGATCTATATGTTTCTTTGCACTCATTTTCTAACTATGGCTCAGTCATAACCTCCTGGCAGAGATAATCATGTATTAGGATAAAACGTCTACATAGGATATCTGCAGCAAAATTATTGGCAAAAAAACTAACTTAATTAACTATGTTTAAAAATTACACTTTCTCAGAAAATCAAATATGTCAAAAAAGAAAATGAATACAATAAAAAAAAAATCTTTGTTATTTAATCAAGATTAAATTTAAACAAAAAATTTAAAAAATATTTAGCACAAAAATAGATAGAAAATCTAAAAAAAAAAATAATAAATAAAAAACTTTTATATGTCTCTTGATGGCTTTAGAAATTGTGCTATGCAAGTTATTAAGTACACACCCTGGTTGCTTCTGCCAGGATGTTATGACCAGGCCATAGAAGGATCTAACAAAACGAGAACTGCAAACACAGATGTTAAATAGCACAGAAATCAGAGACAGACAAATGTACCGTCCATTGTGGTCGTTTGTAGGCATAGCCTTATGAAATTGAAATTTCTGTAAAGCTACACCAGTACACCACAAAAAAAATAAAATGACAAGGTGTACAGTATGTGCTGATTTAGAATTTTACGGCTGTATTATTATCTTGTTGCAATTTTTCAATCTATAGTCAAGTCATAACCTGTACTGAAATACGAAAGTATCAGAGTTTACATCCTACACATTCAGCTTTAAACTAGCTTCATTTTCAGATAAGATTAGCAAAGCCAGCAAGCTGTACTAGCTACACACACTCATAACATGCATGAATTTTCTCTGCTACATCCGTCCAAGAATTATTCTTTCTCCTAATGTCCTTAGAATAGAATAGAAATGAGTGAGAGGTGGCATTAATTTTTGTACCGACCAGTAAATATGAATTTATTGCAGGTAGGGACTAAAGTTGTGAGTAGAGTAGAATTGATCAGGGAACAATTTAAGCCAAATCATTTGAGTCTGTCTCGTTCCTGTTTCGTAATTAATTTGCATAGATGTGAGGAAGTCTCACTTGGTGAAATCACTGTTGTGTTTCACAAAATTAATAATCTGCATTTCTGGAATTTCTATATTTACATATAAATCTGCTTTGTGACAACGTCTACTGTTAAAATGCTACACAACAAAAATCACTACAATAACAGGGTCGGTGTGGAGATTTTCACATAGGGGTGCCAACATTTTGAAATACATTTGACCTTGCCTATAAGTAACACACATGTACCTATGTGTGTGTGTGTAATCAACGAATGACTCATTGCGTCATCTTGTGCTCATTTTTTATGAAGGGTGCCAATAATTCTGGATATCATAAAACACTTTCTGGCTTAACACTGAATGCTAGAGAGCCACAGACACTGTAGAGGCAGTCGCGCGTTCTCTCGTGTGTAATTCTGTTCCTGTAGTGGCGAGGAGTCCGAAGTGGCGAGTTTTTTATTTATTTATTTTTTAATCGACTCAGTAGACTATTTTCCAGTGCGTCGGCTGTTCGCAGTCTTTCTCCGCATCGCCGCAGAAGCGGTTGTAGGTGGTTTTAGGGTCGAAGCCCAGGATCTCTCTCTCCTCATGGATGCGGAAGGAGAAAGTTGAAACCGAGGTCCCGATGAAGAACCTGAGGAACGAGAAAGACAGTTAGCACTCGCTGACTCAGTAGGATTATATATTGTATGCTACACAATACACACTACAAATGAAAGAAGGAAAAAGCCTATCAGGTCACAAGATGAGGAAACACCTTGGATGCGGTCATTTTGTACCATGGTTACAATTTGGCCTTTATTAAAGAACATCATACATATTTTTATTCGTTCAAGTTTAACATCAATGAAACAAGCGCTTTAACTCAAACGAGCGCTTCATAACAGCTGTAAAGTAATTCCTTTACTCTTTATTTACGCTCCCAGAGACGACACAACACCATGCAGATTGCTAAGTGATCAAGCACCCGCAACAAATAATAGTTAAAAAACACTTATGTTAACTGGACATGCCGTTACAAATAACTTCACTATATAATCGATTAAACATCCAGGATTAAGAATTTGACGTTATAGGTAAGGAATGAAACGAAGCGCTTGTGGGGTGTGCCAGAGAGGGAAAACAATCAGTGTCAGGATGTTGTATATAACGAGATCTCATGAGAACCCTAAAGTTCCTCTTCCACTCAACAACTTAAGCTTGTCTTGAAACTTATCTGTCCTCCAGGTGACTTCACGTTCATTAAAAAAATGTTGCCCATCTCAGTTTCGACAAATGTTCACTCCTTCTTGGATTAACAACATAAACCATGATAAATGCTTATTCACTGACTTCAGGGGAAGAAAAAGAAAAAAAATGACACAGTGATGCAGGAAATCCGAGTGCTAAATGGCACAGGGTGTGTTTGCCTGTTGTTCACTAATCTTGTCTTTGATATTTGAATGTCTTTGTCCTGATTCAATCGGTCCGAATACAAAACACAGATGTATGTACTGTGTATTTAGCTTTAAGTAATCAGAGACCTAGGTCTATACAGTACACGTAAAAAATAAATAAATAAAATAAATAAATAAATAAATAAAAATTTATACACACACAGTGACTTGAAAAGCTATGTGCCATTTCCTGGTTTTTTTTTTTTGCCTATTTCTTACACTTAAAAGATTGATATCATCAAACACAATTTCAAAAAGATAACCAAAGTAAATACAAATGCAGTTTTATAACTGATGATTTCACTCGTGAATAATCTCTGATAAATTTTTTATTTTGTTAAATTTCACTTGCCATACCCAGGCCTGATTACTGCCAGACCTGTTGAATGAAGAAATCACTTAAACCTTTCTATTAAAAAGCAACACAATCCATTGAAAAAAAAAATTAGATACAAAATAATTGACCTGTATCCATCTGGAAAGAGATATCCAGACATTTCTTAGGCTTTGGGACTCCAACAAACCCTGGTAAGAGCCATTATCCACAAATGAAGAAAAGTTGGTGAATCTTGCCAGGAGTTGCCGGCCTCCAAAATTACCTCAAGAGCACAACATCATCTCATCCAGGAGCTCATAAAAGAACCCAGAACAACATCTACTGTAAAGAACTGCAGGCCTCACTTGCTTCAGTTGAGGTCAGTGTTCACAATACAACAGTAAGAATAAGACTGGGGGCAAAAAAAATCTCATCCATGGGAGATTACCAAGGCAAAAAGCCTCTGGTGAGAAAAATAACACGAAGGACCATGATAAGCGAAAAGTTGAACTTTTAGGAAGGTGTGCATCCCGTTTCATTTGGCATAAAAAACTAACAGCATTTCATAAAAAGAACATCATACCAACAGTCAAACAAGGTGGTGGTAGTGGGATAGCCAGGGGCTTCGCGGCTTCAGGACAAGACAACTTGCCATAACTGATGGAAACATACTGTAGACTCTGTGCTTTTCCAGAAAATTCTGGTATACTCTCTTATACAGGAGGACAATGATCCAAAACACACCAGAAACTTCAGCTCTGCATGGCACAAAAAATAAATAAATAGGGCCAAAATTCACCCACTGCGTTGTGTAAGACTCATTGCCAGTAATAGCAAATGTCTGATTGCAGTTGTTGCCGCCATGGGTGGGGCACAAGCAATTTTTGGTTTTAGGGGGCAATTATTTTTCACATAGATTGGGACAGGTTTTTTCCCTTAATAAATGAATCATTTAAAAACTGCATTTTGTATTTACTTAGGTTATTTATGTGTAATATTATATATTTGATGATCTCGATCATTTAAGTGTGACAAGTATGCAAAAAAATTAAAAAATCAGGAAGAAATACTTTCTCACAGCAGCACTGTACTGTATATATCCATGAGTTACAACTGGCATGTATAAATGTGCGGGAGTTCACTGTTACTATGAGCACAACTTCATTAAACATTACATGAAGCTTGTCTAAATTATGTATAGACATGTTTATACATTAATACTAAAATATAGACATATAATGTCTTCCCTAAGGGTGTACAAAGTTTTGCACCCAACTAAATTCTATAGCAAAATTATCATCAAAGGTGACAAATATTTTGTACAGTAGCACTTCATGAAATGTCTTTGTTATTTGTTTATGAAGCTCTTCTCCTGTAGGTATTATTTCAGGTAATATGCTAAGAGATATGCAGCGTCACGGCTGTAACTGAAACCCATCCCACGCACCGAGCAACAAAAGCAGCCACGCCGGAGAACGGAATCTTTTTCTTGAACGACTTGCAGTAAACCGAACAGAAGGAACAGGTTTATTCAGTTCAGCATGAAAAGATGCTTGACCTTTACGTTTATGCAACATAAAAAACTTTAATGGTCACGAGTGCTGAGTTCTGAGTGTGCCTTTACAGGAACAGTGTTCGCAATTCCTGTTTTCACAATTCCACAACATTTACTGCGTTTTCACATTAGGCGTGAATGATTTGTACCGTGCCCAGGAATGATTGGCCAGCGGGGAAATGGGGAGGAAGGAGCAGTGTTCACTTTATTTTTGCTCTCTGTACTCGGGTACACTTGCGTATTCACACTCTCTCCGATACAGCGCTTGGTAGTATGCATGAGAAATGAGAAAAAAAAAAGAATGAAGAAGTTAACCTCCGCGCTATGCCTAATATTATTGATCTTTTGGGGAAAAAATGTTAAGGGTAACGCTCTCGAGTGCTTTCCTACTTCTTCAGCTATAGTGGTATATGTCAGTGGATAAGATTGGCACATGCTATGCGAAAAACAGATTTCGTAGGAGACCGACGACACTGGTGAGATCACGCCTAAATAGCGATCTACTTCCATATCTGGTTACTCTGGTTTACCAGAGTACAATGTTTCGATCTCGAGTCCACCATTTCCAGCAGACTCGGGCACGGTTCCCGAGCACAGAACGATTGTGTTCACACTGATCGAAATGACCCAGACTTTGGGCTCAAGCCGTCTCAAAAATGTTCCCAGGCCCTAATTTGAAAGCACCCTTAATCTGAGTAAACATTCCCCTTAGATTAGATTAGATTAGATTCAACATTATTGTCATTGTTTAAAATACATGTAAAATACATGATCCAATGAAATGCAGTGAACAAGCGGTGTTCCTACGCGGTCACTTAGGCTCACTAATTTATTTATTTTTTGTTAAATGTCAGAATAATAGTAGGTAAAAAGATAATTCAGCTTTTATTTCTTTCATCACATTCCCAGGGAGTCAAAAGTCTACAATACAGATGGACAGTATTTGATAATATTGACCTTAAGTTGTTTAACTTTGGTCAAAAGTTTCCATAAGCTTCTTAGAATAAGTCGGTGGAATTTTAGCCCAAGCTCAGTTCTGCTCAAAAATGACCAAAATTCCAAGGTCAGGGGTAGTCCAACACCTCAACTTTATTGTCTTTAAGCCATTTTGACACTTTGGAGGTATGCTTGGTGTCATTGTCCATTTGGAAGACCCATTTTAGACCAAGCTTTACCTTCCAAGATTATGTGAATATGTTGAAGTGCACCAGTCTCTCCTGGAGCAAACCATCCTACAACATGATGCTGCCACCCCCGTGCTTCACGGTTAGAATGGTGTTCTTCGGCTTGCAAGTCTCACCCTTTACCTCCAGAGTTGATGACTGTCATTATGGCCAAATAGTTAAATTTTTGTTTCATCAGACCAGGAAACCTTTAAAAGGTAAGACCTTTGTCCCCATGTGCAGCTTAGACCGTAGTAAAGGAAATGAGAGTGTCACACACCGGCAGGGCGATTTCAGAGTCAAAGAAATGATTGATGGACGGAAAAAGATATCAAGTACACGTGATTTTGCGGGACAATGCCGGCAAAAAAACAATAATGAAAAAAACCTACCAATGATGATAAAGTGAATCCTGAGGCAGGTTTATGTTGCTAGTGATGCCTATATTCATCTTGGTTGTTATATTAAAGTTTGCTTTCTACAATTTTACATGAAGGTAAGGTGTTCTGTATAATAAGCACTGTGTTGCAACTTGCTACCATTCTGATTTAAGATTAATTTTTACAACATAAACCTGTTAATTTACTTTTTGGATTTATCAGAAAATAATTTAATTTAATAATTGCAGTAAATACTGTATGTGGTCGTTATTGTAAAGATTGTGGTACAACGAGTAACTGTTGAAATTACTGTTCATTTTGCTACTTCACTGCGCTTCTAACAGTGGTTGCAAATGTACAGTAGCTGTTGGAATCTGCACTGGTTTCAGTCTGTTGCACTTGGATTATCCAAAGGATGCCACATTAAGGGTGTGTTCACACTGGGTATGTGCAGTTAACCTGAACTTCTAGATGTTCGTACAGACCTGTCTGTTTCTAGGGTAATTGGGCCAACACCACCATTTCCGAAAATAAAATAAAAAAGAATAAAACCATCCCAACAGTGTTTGACTGGTGCTACTAGTTGGTACCAGTAACCTAGTGAACCACTGCAAGAATATATTTATTGATGGAAACTTCAAAGCACTTATGTAAGTCGTTCTGGATTAGGGTGTCTGTTAAATGCTGGAAATACATTATAAACTTGACTAAGTGTGAACGCTGCCTTCCAAACCTTGGTGCACACCAAGCAAGGTTGTTGTTTTTCAAACTCTGGTGCGGTTTGATTCAAATGTGAAAGCACCACAGATCAAATATTACATACCGGATTCCAAAAAAGTTGGGACACTAAACAAATTGTGAATAAAAACTGAATGCAATGATGTGGAGAT